>VYZU01012089.1:7909-35957 GCA_013401355.1 Ceyx cyanopectus
ATACATTATATCACCATGTGTTATAATTAGATTATCTGAAACTAAAAACAGAGGGAGAAACAACAAAAAAAAATTCAGGACTGTGAAAAATGGAAATATACTTCAACAAATCGATAAATTATTTTATTTCTCCCTGTTTACTATAGTCTGAATTCAAGTTAGCAGAACTCTAAATTTGTCTGAAGAGTACTTTGACTAAAAATTGGTTTTAAAATGTATTTCAAAAATGATGAAAATTTCACTGAAAGACGCGGTGCTCCCATTTTAGAAAAACCCCCACATTATTTTAAACTTCTATCAAAATTCCCATTAATGATCATTTGAAACAATATTTCCATTTTTTTCACATCTCATTTTGACAGTACCACAGGATTAATCTCACACAACTTTTGCCATCTAAATATTACACTAGTCTAAACTGGCTGTCAAGGTTCCTCACAGAGTCAATGGGGAAATACAGACGTATTTTGAAGTTATTCAAGCTGACTCTGATATAAAAGGATTATTTGCCCTCTCCAGTACACACTGTCCTTCCGGATTGTGCCTTGAGGACTAGGTAACAGCAAGGTGGGACACATCCCATCCTCTCAGGATCACATACCATGGACATTGCACAGACACGCAAGAGTTTAGGCATTACAGAAGATACCATGGAACAAAAATGCTTGGAAGATAAAAGACTTCTATTCTAAATCCAATACTGACATCTGGGTGTGCGGTTGTTTTTTTTATTTTATGCATCAACCCCGTCCATGGCCAAGAAGTTCACTCTACATGTGTCTCAGCTGAAAGTACCACTAATCTCTCCCTGTTGGTCATCTCTCCCACAACAAAATCCTCTGCTTAATTCACAGCTTTCCAGCTCAAAGCATATAATAGTCGGGGTATGAAGGAAAGAAGCAAATTTCATTCCCATCTTCTGTCATCAACTTGATAGATTTAATGGACTGTCACAAGACTTTGAAACCATGGGGTCTAAGTGGGAAGGTGATGAAGCTCCACTGCAGATGGGAGGACGTGTCTAAAGTAGGAGTGGTAGAAGCACCCCTGTGAGTGCTGACCTCCTGTAATATTATGCTCAGCGAAGAGAGAAAAGAAAGTTCTCTCCTGTAAGTCGAAGCAAAACACAATCTGAAGTCCTCTTTGCCTCAGCTCTCATCTGAGAGTTTTCACTCTCTTATAAATAATGTGTCTCAATTTGGAGAAGATGGGGAGAAACATAAGAGGACCAAAGTTCCCATATAGCTTCTGTGTGTTTTCTTTTCTATGTAATGGGTTCAGCTCAACCCACAAAAGCTCAACACCCCTCCTCTAACGAACACTTGCTGATGTACTTTGAAGATCTCAATATCTAAACCCTGAAGTGAATTTAAATCATTTTGCTTCAGCACACAAATAGATTCATTGCCTACCCTTGTCCCTGAAAGAAAAATCCTGCATCTCCACAACTGTCTTTGTGTTTACAGCTTTTACACCCAAAGCACAGGGGCAAACCTTGTGGACATGGCCAATATCACAAAAGGGTTCGAGCAGGGTAGCTCCCTCCATGTGGCAAACCTGTGCAATNACATTCAGGTTCAGGTCAAATTATATTTTGGGACCAAATTAAAAATCCTTTTAGCTGAATTTTGCTTAAGAAGGACAGAATTCAAAAAATTTCATTGCATATTTTGCAAAAATGAGTTTAACTTGTGTGGGAAATTTATTTATCTTGTAAATATGAACAGTGCAGCAGAAAAAAAAAACCAAAACTGTATATATGGTAAGCACACATTGTTACGTTTCAGTAGCGGCTTAATCTTGTTCATGTGTTTAAGAGCAGTCAGAATGAAAAATTGTGAAATAACATACCTTGTAAATCTCGTTTTTCCTCTCAAACTTTGGATTTTGGCTTTTATTATTTTTAATGGAGAAGGGCAAAAAACAATGCAGCTTATTGTGCTCTTTGCAGTAATAATCTTTTACTTAGGTTTTTTTCTTCTATTCTTTAAAAGCCTTTTTAAAGAACAGCAAATATCTTCATTATATCTTCTCCCAGTGGTTAGAATATATGATTCTATACCCTATGCTCTGGACTGCACTAGACGAGACTAAACAAGGAGAGTAAAAGTTTGGCACGCTGAGATGAAAGTGTTGCTCAACTCTTGTGTATATTTTCCATACATTATATCACCATGTGTTATAATTAGATTATCTGAAACTAAAAACAGAGGGAGAAACAACAAAAAAAAATTCAGGACTGTGAAAAATGGAAATATACTTCAACAAATCGATAAATTATTTTATTTCTCCCTGTTTACTATAGTCTGAATTCAAGTTAGCAGAACTCTAAATTTGTCTGAAGAGTACTTTGACTAAAAATTGGTTTTAAAATGTATTTCAAAAATGATGAAAATTTCACTGAAAGACGCGGTGCTCCCATTTTAGAAAAACCCCCACATTATTTTAAACTTCTATCAAAATTCCCATTAATGATCATTTGAAACAATATTTCCATTTTTTTCACATCTCATTTTGACAGTACCACAGGATTAATCTCACACAACTTTTGCCATCTAAATATTACACTAGTCTAAACTGGCTGTCAAGGTTCCTCACAGAGTCAATGGGGAAATACAGACATATTTTGAAGTTATTCAAGCTGACTCTGATATAAAAGGATTATTTGCCCTCTCCAGTACACACTGTCCTTCCGGATTGTGCCTTGAGGACTAGGTAACAGCAAGGTGGGACACATCCCATCCTCTCAGGATCACATACCATGGACATTGCACAGACACGCAAGAGTTTAGGCATTACAGAAGATACCATGGAACAAAAATGCTTGGAAGATAAAAGACTTCTATTCTAAATCCAATACTGACATCTGGGTGTGCGGTTGTTTTTTTTATTTTATGCATCAACCCCGTCCATGGCCAAGAAGTTCACTCTACATGTGTCTCAGCTGAAAGTACCACTAATCTCTCCCTGTTGGTCATCTCTCCCACAACAAAATCCTCTGCTTAATTCACAGCTTTCCAGCTCAAAGCATATAATAGTCGGGGTATGAAGGAAAGAAGCAAATTTCATTCCCATCTTCTGTCATCAACTTGATAGATTTAATGGACTGTCACAAGACTTTGAAACCATGGGGTCTAAGTGGGAAGGTGATGAAGCTCCACTGCAGATGGGAGGACGTGTCTAAAGTAGGAGTGGTAGAAGCACCCCTGTGAGTGCTGACCTCCTGTAATATTATGCTCAGCGAAGAGAGAAAAGAAAGTTCTCTCCTGTAAGTCGAAGCAAAACACAATCTGAAGTCCTCTTTGCCTCAGCTCTCATCTGAGAGTTTTCACTCTCTTATAAATAATGTGTCTCAATTTGGAGAAGATGGGGAGAAACATAAGAGGACCAAAGTTCCCATATAGCTTCTGTGTGTTTTCTTTTCTATGTAATGGGTTCAGCTCAACCCACAAAAGCTCAACACCCCTCCTCTAACGAACACTTGCTGATGTACTTTGAAGATCTCAATATCTAAACCCTGAAGTGAATTTAAATCATTTTGCTTCAGCACACAAATAGATTCATTGCCTACCCTTGTCCCTGAAAGAAAAATCCTGCATCTCCACAACTGTCTTTGTGTTTACAGCTTTTACACCCAAAGCACAGGGGCAAACCTTGTGGACATGGCCAATATCACAAAAGGGTTCGAGCAGGGTAGCTCCCTCCATGTGGCAAACCTGTGCAATTAGAGCATATCCCTCCACCATTAATAGTGGATTTCTGTGGTCACACAGACATCAAATCCACTTCTCAGCTTTTCACTGTATCAAAAAAAACCCCATACCAGTGTGACAGATTGAAAGGAATCCTGAAAAGCTGTTCTTTGAAGCGTAGGGGAGCTTAGAGATCTCTTGCATCTCCTATCCATGAACAGATTAGCCTCATCTACAGCTTTGATTTTCAAATGCAAGAACAGCAGATGTTTGGGCTGGCAAGAAGATCTAGGTTTTCATAGAGAGGCATGATGTTAATACAGCCCTGGGAAAGCAGCGAGCTAAGTAAAACAATCCTGCCAGTGCACTATTACCCAGAAGGCCATAAAGACAAGATCTAATCTGCTGTGCTTCACTGAGCGATGCTGCTTATTGCAAGTACTTACAAACCCACATTTTAACCAAAGTCTCTGAAGCAGTTATAGAAGTTAGATCAAAACCTGACTTCTCTACTTGCTCCCCGAGAGGCTCAGGATGTCCCGCTCCACAAGTGACAAAATGGCAATGGTGGTTCGATAAAAAAATTATCAAATAAACCAGCAGAAGCAATAGGCATGTTCTCTGGGTTTTGCCAGTGATTACGACTCTAGTACAATGCAGCAGCTAAGNGAAGGGCAAAAAACAATGCAGCTTATTGTGCTCTTTGCAGTAATAATCTTTTACTTAGGTTTTTTTCTTCTATTCTTTAAAAGCCTTTTTAAAGAACAGCAAATATCTTCATTATATCTTCTCCCAGTGGTTAGAATATATGATTCTATACCCTATGCTCTGGACTGCACTAGACGAGACTAAACAAGGAGAGTAAAAGTTTGGCACGCTGAGATGAAAGTGTTGCTCAACTCTTGTGTATATTTTCCATACATTATATCACCATGTGTTATAATTAGATTATCTGAAACTAAAAACAGAGGGAGAAACAACAAAAAAAAATTCAGGACTGTGAAAAATGGAAATATACTTCAACAAATCGATAAATTATTTTATTTCTCCCTGTTTACTATAGTCTGAATTCAAGTTAGCAGAACTCTAAATTTGTCTGAAGAGTACTTTGACTAAAAATTGGTTTTAAAATGTATTTCAAAAATGATGAAAATTTCACTGAAAGACGCGGTGCTCCCATTTTAGAAAAACCCCCACATTATTTTAAACTTCTATCAAAATTCCCATTAATGATCATTTGAAACAATATTTCCATTTTTTTCACATCTCATTTTGACAGTACCACAGGATTAATCTCACACAACTTTTGCCATCTAAATATTACACTAGTCTAAACTGGCTGTCAAGGTTCCTCACAGAGTCAATGGGGAAATACAGACATATTTTGAAGTTATTCAAGCTGACTCTGATATAAAAGGATTATTTGCCCTCTCCAGTACACACTGTCCTTCCGGATTGTGCCTTGAGGACTAGGTAACAGCAAGGTGGGACACATCCCATCCTCTCAGGATCACATACCATGGACATTGCACAGACACGCAAGAGTTTAGGCATTACAGAAGATACCATGGAACAAAAATGCTTGGAAGATAAAAGACTTCTATTCTAAATCCAATACTGACATCTGGGTGTGCGGTTGTTTTTTTTATTTTATGCATCAACCCCGTCCATGGCCAAGAAGTTCACTCTACATGTGTCTCAGCTGAAAGTACCACTAATCTCTCCCTGTTGGTCATCTCTCCCACAACAAAATCCTCTGCTTAATTCACAGCTTTCCAGCTCAAAGCATATAATAGTCGGGGTATGAAGGAAAGAAGCAAATTTCATTCCCATCTTCTGTCATCAACTTGATAGATTTAATGGACTGTCACAAGACTTTGAAACCATGGGGTCTAAGTGGGAAGGTGATGAAGCTCCACTGCAGATGGGAGGACGTGTCTAAAGTAGGAGTGGTAGAAGCACCCCTGTGAGTGCTGACCTCCTGTAATATTATGCTCAGCGAAGAGAGAAAAGAAAGTTCTCTCCTGTAAGTCGAAGCAAAACACAATCTGAAGTCCTCTTTGCCTCAGCTCTCATCTGAGAGTTTTCACTCTCTTATAAATAATGTGTCTCAATTTGGAGAAGATGGGGAGAAACATAAGAGGACCAAAGTTCCCATATAGCTTCTGTGTGTTTTCTTTTCTATGTAATGGGTTCAGCTCAACCCACAAAAGCTCAACACCCCTCCTCTAACGAACACTTGCTGATGTACTTTGAAGATCTCAATATCTAAACCCTGAAGTGAATTTAAATCATTTTGCTTCAGCACACAAATAGATTCATTGCCTACCCTTGTCCCTGAAAGAAAAATCCTGCATCTCCACAACTGTCTTTGTGTTTACAGCTTTTACACCCAAAGCACAGGGGCAAACCTTGTGGACATGGCCAATATCACAAAAGGGTTCGAGCAGGGTAGCTCCCTCCATGTGGCAAACCTGTGCAATTAGAGCATATCCCTCCACCATTAATAGTGGATTTCTGTGGTCACACAGACATCAAATCCACTTCTCAGCTTTTCACTGTATCAAAAAAAACCCCATACCAGTGTGACAGATTGAAAGGAATCCTGAAAAGCTGTTCTTTGAAGCGTAGGGGAGCTTAGAGATCTCTTGCATCTCCTATCCATGAACAGATTAGCCTCATCTACAGCTTTGATTTTCNGTCAATTAATAAATTTTCAAATAAACCAGCAGAAGCAATAGGCATGTTCTCTGGGTTTTGCCAGTGATTACGACTCTAGTACAATGCAGCAGCTAAGGTGGAACTGTTTTCCACCTCCCCTCCATGGACTTTCAAACAGTTTGTACCCACTAAGCACAATTTGTTCTCTTGATCTGCCCAGAGGGAACTACTGCCCTGCTATCCTCTGCTCTGCCATCACCTCTCTGCTCTCAGCCTGTCCTTGCCTTTACTCAGGAAAGTTGCTCAGTGTCACCCATCACCAGGGTCTGGCTCAAGGCTTAGCCAGTGACACCACTGGTTATTTCCCAATGATTTTACAAAATTGACTCCTTCCTTGGGTATCCTCACTCTCTAGGCTCTTCAAAGTGAAGCAAAGATTTTGCTCCCTGTTATCGCTCTTTACTGCACACTGCTTCTCTTTGCTGTCTTTCAGAAGAACTCCAGTCACCTCCTCAAACTGTTCTGATAGTTATTTGAAGAAAACCCACTCAACTTTGTTATTTACCTCCAAACCTTCTGCATCCTCACTTTCACCACCTTGCTTTCTTTACCTACACCTTTCCACCCTCTCAACCTCATTCTAAAATCCTTGCCAACAGCTCTCGAACTTGAGCTTCTATTCTGATGTTCTATACCATGCAGATATTTCTTCCTTAGCTTTGATTACATTTTGCATTCCCTTTTTCAGTCACATCTCCTCTTATCTGTTTTGCTGCTGTGTTTATGTTTATAGCTAAAAGGCTAACATCATTCTTCGTTAGAGAACAATTCTTCTTTAAGAACACCTTCCTTTTAGAAAATACCCCATTTATCTTCCTCTGTTTTGCTTAATTTCTTCTCACATTGCACTTGGAATTCAACACTTTCTTTGTGACCACCTTCAACAAAAATTAGATGGTGGCTACAGCATTCTTGTCTCTATTCACTTTCACTGTTACATTATGACAAACGGTCCCTCAAAATTATACACAGAATCAAAATGTCTTTCACATCTCCTTCCTTATACCATACTATGGCACTTCCATCTTCAGTCAGGTGCATGGCTGTTATAGCCAGATAGTTAATCTGGTTTAGACTAATTTAATCTAAGATCACAACCAATGCAGAAAGCCAGCAGAAGTGGGATCAGATCAGGGCTCACAATCTTCTGATTTCATTTCCAGACTTCTTCACCTTTGCCACAGGGTCCCTGAACTGAGCTGTTCTGTGACATCCCACCAAAACTGTTAACATTAATCTTTCCTTTCATGTCTGTAAAGAACCAGAGGAGTAGTTACATGGGAGATGATCTCCCATTGTAGCCAAGGGTTGGGTTTTTTTTTAATACTTTACTACAGTCAGTTTGCTCTACAGAATACACATATTTAACCTGAAAAAAAAAATACAGTACTAAATATATCACTCAGTGTGACTTAATTTTTCTCTTAGAGCATTCTGTAGATTTATCCAGTCTTGAAAATCTATGGTACATTGGTTTATACTCTTATTTCTTGTTCTGATGGTCTGAGGCCTGGCTTCTACAACTTGATTCTGCTCATCAGCCCTTAAAATGAATTAATTCTTACACCTCTTCTCCCAGCTTATTATAAAGAATAATGAAACATGGGGGTAAGCTGCCTGGAGAGCTTGAGGCTTCACATAAATACCTGATAAAAAGGACTAGATTTTGAGAATAAAGCTAACCTAAATGGTTCATTGCCTTGCACTTCTGCAATGTTATTGATATTCTTATAACATCAACAGTAATTAGCTGTTGGAAAAAGTAAACTACAAAACCTTTACTGAATTTTCAGCTGTCTTATTGTGATTCTGAAGCAGAAATTGTGTCCCACGCATCAAACCAGGTCTATGGTGACACATAGCAAATACTCCACTGGTTACTGACCACAAGGTCAGTAACCAAGATCTATTATCCATACCTAAAAATATGAAATACCTGCATCTCCTTTTGTGTTCCTATTCACGGCACTGACAGCTCTGAGTTATGTAGTAAAAACAGACAGAAAACAGGTATCATAATACACTACCAAAATCTGATAGATGGATACAGCCCTTAAATCACAGACGTTAAGCACAAAGCAAGGTAGGTAGAAAATGTGTAGGAAATGTAAAGTCGTGCAATGGCTTAAAGTAAAACAATGAAAAATAAAATAAACATAGAAACATTGCCTGTAACAAACAGACTAAGCACTGTAAACCAGCTTTTAGTGAGATTCTCAACACACCCTTTTCCACAGGGTGCATATAACATCTTGCAGAAAGCTCAGTTTAATGTGAATTTACACCTACAGGAGATTATGTTTCCATATCTGTTCTTATTGCGGTTTTCATCTTCCTTGGCTGTATCCCAGGATGCCGTCTGCCCCTCAGGTAGTGCCTGCAAAATAAACAACAGCAGAATGTTTATAAAAGTCTGGCCAACGCCTTCAGGTGGATTAGGATGCCTGAGCAGGGCAAATATAAAGGTACTTCATAATTCAGTAGTCAACCCAGCAAACAGCTGCTCTCAAGGAAAGGTGCAGACCATTTGCATCTCTTGGCTTCTGCTGGTGAAGAATCGTTTTCCTCCAGTCACTTCAGATCTAAAAGGATCAAGGGAATTTGTTTCTGGCTGCACAGCCACAGGTTAATCTAATTCCCCCTCTAGAACGTGGTTTGTGGAAATTTCCCAAACATACACCTCTAAGAAAACCCAGATAGCTGAAACACAGTGATCAATCTTTCATATCAATGTCCACAACAAATACCATGGGATCACCTAGTTCTGTACTAATGATGGGGTGATGCAACACAAACCACTAGGCTGCTGTTCTCTAGGGAAAAAAAATTAAAAAGTGCTCATGAAGTAGGAAATTAAAAGAAATTTTCCTAAAATCTGCTCTTTTAGTTGAGAAAGGTAAAGTGGCAGCACACAGCACTTCTCAGCCCTACAATCGAAACACACTTTGTTGAGCCACTTTCCCCTTGAGGCACATCCAGGAAGGATTCTCAAGGCAGAGCAGGACAGCAGCAGTTATCAGGGATAATTAGAAGATGGTCTTGCCTGCCTCAGAAGATAGCCCAGATGCCTGTAGGCATCAGGATGATCTCTCTCCATCTCAGGACTGTTGGGTATCAAAGCAGCAGGCACAGCTCCAGCTCCCTGGGCTTCGCCAGCATCACAACGGATCACAAAACCACGACCCACAAACAGCTGCTGTTGGCTGCAACCAGCCAAGCACTGACTTGTGCCTAAAGCAGGGGTGAGGAGAACAACAACAGCTCCCACTGAACAGCCTCTGTAGATCTGCCTCATCTGAGGTCTACTCCCTAACACGAGCCTACATTACTAAGAACAATGGCAACATTCTGAAGTATGTTATTTATGGTCCTTAGGGAATGACAGGGTTTTTATACTGCACTCATTGTAGAATGGTATCTGCCGTAGCTAGCAGCAGGTAGTTTGACAGAGCTCTGCTAGAAAACAAATTTATATTCATCTTCAGAAGCCATCCAGGTCTATTACAGTGCCTGAATGCAATAGCAGAGACACAATTATTAGGATCTACAACACTGACATTACAATTAAACTTAATATGAGCAAACCCCTGGCAGACCAGATTGTTGTGAATTTCCCCCAAAAGGGTTCCAGAACAGAAAATGTCAGGCACTGCAGCACTGCCACGAGCACTGCTGACAAAAGACAGGGACACTGAGTTTCTCTTTGAGAGCCCAGAAGAAAGAGTAATAACTCTGTAATTGGTGAGGGCTTTGATCACACATATACGTCCTTTACAGGCAGCTGTTTCCAAATAGCAGCTCATCTCCTCAGGAAAAAAAAAACAAACCAACAAAATCAAACCCACACACAACAAAAAAATCCCCGGGTAAAAGAAAATCGGTGAGGAAGGTTCATTTTCATCTTCAAAAACTGAGGAAAAAGGTGCCTTATCTTTCCATAATATAAAATTACAGCAGATTGACCGGAAAATGGCAACAGTCATTAGAGACCAACTCACCTAATCATAGCCATCTGAAAGTAAAAAAAATAAAAAATAAAAAAAATCTTTTATTATTTCCATGTGGGAGTAGCTCTCTTAGCCAAAGGAAATACATTCAGGTGTAGTAACTCCCTTTTCAACAAACCCTGTCCTTTCATGCAATTTGAACATGAAATTCTCCATTGAAATGGATGTTTTTATATTTGCCTGATATAGCCTCTGAAGATTTAAGAGTCCAGGATTTTTGATCTCATTCAATACCAAAGAAATCTCTGCTTTTCACAGAACAACCCATCTCTGAAGACCATATTCCTCTGGCTGGCGAGGAACACAATCTGCCCTTGCAGAGGAGTAGCTTATGCCCCTACTTTTATATACACCAGATCAACAAACTGAAGTAACTGTGTGGACACGGGTGGGACAGCACAAATACTTTCCCATGAAGCCACTAAAAATGCAGCATGAAGAATTTAAACTGCATTAGAAATACAAGGGCAAAACCAGCAATTACAATTCAGTCGCATGCAGAAAAGGAGGAGGATACCTAATGTACTGTTCCTTCAGGTTTTGTTTGTGCAATTAAGTGTCTCTATAATGGCAAAAAGAGTTAATATTTCTGGTTCTTTCTGTTTTACCAGAAATGGCAAAACAGGATAGATCACTTAGGCACTGGTACTTGATCTCCATTTCACAGGAAATCACAGAATCACAGATTCAAATGCTCTTATTTCTTTGATTTATTAATAGTAAAATTTAAGTGTTCAAAAATATGGTATTAATTTTTAGCGTGTTACTTTTCTTCTTTTAGAGAAGTTTTTAAAAATCTAAACAGAAGCATGTTTCCAGTAGTGGAATTGATGTTACAATGATACTTCTGAAACTAAATTGATCTGATTTTCATCTGAAATTACAAAGATATGTCTCTAAGAGTCAGCTCAATCAAGATTTCTAAGCAGCACAGCCCAAACATAACAAAAGGGTTCACATTAAATTGAGGCTTACTGAAAGAAAATTTAAATTTCCAGTGGATGCATTCAGTTAGTTTGCTGCTTCTTTTTAATTTAAATATGAAAACTTAAATCATTCATCTGCACTGATCTACCCCAGTGCTGCAGTATTGCTGCCAAAGGCAACAAGATCAATTAAAAGCCTTATTGCTTGTCTCAATGCGTGCCACGGAGTCCTGGACCTCTCCTTGCTCTATCTTCTCAACAGTGGTAAAACTGTTTCCACAGCTCTGTTGACTCAGGGTTAAAAACTGCCATGGCTAAAAAGTAGAACCTGAGAGAACTATTTCAGTCAGTTTTGTTCCCTGTTCTGGTTTGTAGCAAAGCCTTAAGCCAACATTGTCCCAGGACAGCATCTACACTAACGCCCTTCTGTCAGGTATTATGCAATGCCATGTGATAGCCTGAACCACAGGATCTGTTCTTCTGACCACATAGAAAACGTGTAGCCTGGCAAAAATGAAAATGTTAAAATGTAGAGATGACTTCAGTAAGCTCAATACCCTCAATAATAAGATGCTTGAGGAAAGAGTCACAAAATCCAAAATAACTAAACAGTCTCTGTAACGCAGAGGGAGAATGTACCTCAGTGAGACCCTATATCATAACGTAAAAAGTGTTTAGCTACTTAACTGTATTATCTCCACAGCCAGTCATGGTTGCTCACAGCAACTCTGCAGGACTATTCCCCCAGCTCACAATAAATAAGGGCTGATAGGTTTGTAAAAAGGAAAAAGGTGACATTTAAACAAGTCCCATTTAAATGTTTATAGCTATGCCTAAGCCCAAGCAGTGCTAGCTACGTCCAGCGCCAGCAACCTGTTTTTTTCCTGCAGCCAACATGTTGTCTTGCCAAACAGAAGCAGAAGCCAAGAAAGCCCCAGTCACACTTTGCTCCTTGGTGCATCAAGGCAGCCCCAGAACACCACGCACATGGCAAGTGCTAACAGATTCCCACCTTGACACACACAGCTGTCACCCATTTCACACCAGCACTGACACCACTTACACAATTCACATCCTGCTTTTCATTTCAGTGGGGAGTTACGTGTGAGATGTAAGCACCAGAAATGTTCTTGTAGGTGCTCTTGGTAAAACACACTGACTGTTTTCTGCTGGTCTGTAGCTGAAGGTACACTTCAAACAAATGGCAAATGCAATTTCAATTTCCAGGTTATTCAGTAGAGATGAGAATGTACAGAGGTAAGAGACTGTCACGTGTGACTGATACACTCTGTTCAAAGTGATTTTTCACAAGAGTAAAATGATTTGGTAACACATCACTAAATGGGATGAAATATATGCTATCAATTTTCAAAGTAGAAAATGAGCTTCTTAGAGGAAAAAATTATTTAGAGGTGACACTGATATTTATGTATGAAAACCATCTCTGGAGACATTCAAAATNCTATGAATCTATAAAAACACCTTTAAAAAGAGACATCAAATTCTTTTTGAAGATTTTATCAACGATGTCTGCAAAATGTTTCACAGGTTTATGCTCCTCCAGATTCCAGTCTGAGACACCACTCTAAACCAATTCAAAATTCCCACCTTCCTGGAGTTATAACACTCCCTGACATCCTCCTGCACCTAAGGCAGTGCTGGTGGTGACTGAAAGCTGTTGTGAGCTGAAGTTCTGCCTGCATCCCACGCAAAGAAAAGCAAATTCCACTGTTGAAAATAACTGTGACTTCAGACAACTACCTCTTGATTGAAGGGTAGAACAGCACACGTGATGTGGGAGCTTGTGGCATTCTCCAGGCTATGTCTTGTAAAGAAAAGAATTATGCAAATCTCTAGAATGTCATCATCATTATATACGTATGTAGATAGCACTTTCTGGGAAAGGCAGAACTTGGGGAGCTGAAAGTTGCATTGACATTTTTCATGCTAATGTGCTATTTTGATAATTACCAATGCCCGTGCCTGAGAATTACATATATGCCAGCATCTGTTTTCTTCTTGAAAATCAAGAACTAGATCTTAGGGCATCGTTTTTGATACTACTCATGGAATTAGAGGCCAAGGGGTGGGGGCTTGGGGGCTAAGTAAATCTCATATGAGAATTATTACCATTTTTCAATATTGAACAGAGCTCTTATTGATAGTTTAATTTGCATGCTTGATTTTGGAGCATGAGTGACTAGACCTGGTTAACATACAGTTACCAGAAACACTTGTTTATTACAGTCTTTGATGCCATCTGATTAAAAAATTACTCCCTGGTGGCAACCAGGAAAAGATTGTCTCTCAATTACAGCAAAACCCAGCATCATTGATACAACCTCTCTGGACTTGTATTTGCAGGGTGGAAAAGTGAGTTCTTTTCATTAAGTAACTTATTTTTCAAAACTGTTATGTTCTTTTAAAGTAGTTTTAATGACACTATGCATATTAATTGCTTATTGCCTTCTCATAAGCTTACTACGTTAATTACAATTATCACTTGCTAAAGCAAAGTCTCACATATGTTTGATGCTATTTCCCTCTTCTGTTCTCTCTGCTGTAAATGTATATTCCTCTTCCAATTCCTCCCCAGTGCCATGTTTCTTCTTGTCATTTAGATTACATTCCTGGTCATTACAGCTTGGGAAGGGAAAAAGGTGGGGGAGGCAAGGAGGGCTGCTTTCATTTCGGTAGCTTACTCTTTGCTTCTCTCCTCACTTGGAATTGGAGGAGTATATTGGTTGACGTTCTGAGCCAGGGGTTTCAGCATACTGGAAAACTCCACCTTCATTAAGGCTACACAAGGTTCCTGCCTTTGTACTTCACAATTCTGTGTTCAGGTCATTATGCTGTGATTTAATTTGATCAATTGTTACAAAGTATTTGGAACTTCCTGAAAGCTCAAGAAAAACCTCTTCCTTTTCTTAAAGCCTGGCTTGCACTATGGTTATCGAAAGCACATCAATAAGTGAGGGACTGCAGGATTCCAAGTCTTTCACTGAGTTCAGCACCTGTTAAATATTTACTGTCTGCTCTTTATGGGAGAAGGGTCACATGCTAATGGATTAGCACAATGTCATTATCTTTCTGCTTTAGTAAACATGTTTCCTTTGGACTAGAGGGCCACCAAAGATTGTTAGTGCTATAAAATCCTACCCTCAGAAACAGAAATAAGATTAAAAAAAGGATTAAAAGGGTAAGTGAATTAAGAAAAATAAAGTCCTTAAACCCAGTTATCCTCCCCTCCCAAGCATCTATCCTTCGTGAGTGCAACTTTTCTAGTCATTTATGTGAGCAAAGGTTCCTCTCACCTCATATTCCTCTTTAAATCCATAGCCCTGTCCTCGCTTCATCTGGGTGATGTGCTGCAGCAGGTCGGCCACTCGGATGGCTGGTTGGAACTGCCCCCGGGGATAGGACATTTCCACTGGCTCGCAGCTCCGGTATGGGTGGGTCTGGATAGTCAGGGTTGGCTGGGTCATCTCTCCATGGCTACTGTCTGATTTAAAGACAGGGAGGAAAAACAAGCTTTACCTATCTGGTATTTCCATTCTCAGTCTTGCTCCATTTATTTATTTATTTTTTGTTACTCCACCACCCCATAGGTCGGTGCAGGAAAAAGAAAAATAAGTAAGAGGCACATACTTGCCTACAGCTGCCTAGAACACTAAATCACACTTGAATCTATATTTTTGTATCAAGGAGACAAACCCAAAGAGCAGGGAGCCGAGTAAAGAGCCAATCAGGCTAATGAGAATACAGAACAGAGAGCAAACCAGCACGATTTAGTAAGGATGAGCTCTGTATAACGAATCCAACCAAATTACATTTCTTTCTCTGAAAACCTGAAAAGAACATGACTGAAAAATACATACAGATGAGCAAGAAGAATCAAGTGGGATCTGGGGTGAACAGCATGAGAACTGAAAGGGGCCCAAGTTAATAGCAAACAAATGATTAGCATTTCAAGTAACTCACACAGGATCTTAGAGGCAAATTAAACTGCTTCTCTGGTAGTTCAGGTCTAAAAATCTATGTGTCAATAACAAAGATGTGATGTTATCAGAAGTAATAAACCAGTATAAAAACATAGTTATCTTGCAGGCAGAAACTTAAATTTCAGGTAAATAAACTTAACAGAAAAAGTTTCTTTTGAAAGACACACATTTTTTAAAAGATCACTATGAAGATGGGATTATAGCCTCTCCTATCCCCAACAAAACTCCATATACACAACAGAATATTCCCAGTGTGCTAACAGAAAGGAACATAAATAACCAAACAACTGACTGTCGCAGTATTTGTATTTAACAACAGTCTCAAGTTAAATGAAAAATTCCGTTTCTTATCTACTAGACTTGACCAAATTGAAATAGTTGGCCAAACAAACAGGTTTTTTTCCTACAATTAGAAGTATGTGAGATGCTTGTTCCTTTCACCCATACAAGCCTTAAGTCTGCATCAATTCTATCTGGTATTACCCCAAACCAACCTTATCAGCAAATAGAAAACATCTCTCCCTTAAGACTGTTCATAAAACCCCCTTAAAACTGCATAGACAAGGCTTGTTTCTTATGAAAAGCTTACTGACAGAGCCCGAAACACTACCCCTTGTCAGCAATACTACTGTGATAGATTTGGAGGGATAAAGAATAAACAAATCAAATTGCAATTTCAGGGTGACTTCTGTGAGGCAGAAACATGGTCTGGATGCCACTTTAGCCATTGCTATCCTCCTGAAATCGCCATGGATGTTGGTGAGAAGCAGCCAGCATCTCTGCTGTGTCCCTCACTTCAAAGGCAGCTTGAGGCAGACCGAGGGCATCAAAGAGTCTTCCCAGCAGACTGCAAACCAGTCACATGACCAAACGCCAAAGAATGCTTTACCTGGCTTACTGTTATACTGGGGGGAAGGCATCAAGACAGCCACAAACAGATTTTTAAGTTGCAGGACTACAAGGAGGAGAAAGGAATGTCAGCAGTGGACTCTGCTACAGGACAAGCTGCTCTCCAGTGTGAGATAAGTGAGGTGGTTGAATTATAGAAGATGCTGAACACATCCTGCTTGTTCTGAAATAAATTAGAACACAGTGATCATCTGCTCTGAAGACTAGGCTAACGAACTTCAGGATTTCTGAATCCCAGGTTTTCATAAACACAGCCATGTTCCCAGGATGCTTGGAGATTTACAGAGCTGTGGCTCTAGCAAAGCAACCCTCACTCAGAAAATGGAATAAATTTGGGATTTAAAGAAGAGTAACATCCAATGCATTTGTATAATCACCCCTAATGCTCCAACTAATGACAGTGTGAGAACTCTGAACAGAGGGAATTTCAAGGCTTATTAATTCCCCTAGTTGAATTTGCTTTCCCAATGCATCTTTCCTCCCCTATTCCCTATTAACCTCCTGTAATGGAGAAGATTTTTATCGCAGACCATTTCCGACAGACGTACTATGCTTAATTTTCCATCATTAGGTTTAATACAAACCCAATTTCACAATTGGCTTCTCAGAGGAACCTGGCAAGTAATGCCACATTTTTATCAGCCCCAATTAAAAACCATTACAATATCCTTATTCGAGAGGGAGTCTTAAAACTAATGTGAAGTTCTATTGCTAATACGGTTAAGGGCACTTGCAGAGCACAGGCTACTTGTAAAATGTAGCTCAGATCAGCCAGCTCCTTTGGCAGGCAAATATTAATTTCTCTCTTCATTAGATCCTTTAATTCTGACGTCCTTGGCTCTCTTCTCAGAAAGAAGTAACATAGGGAAAGGCAAAAGGCAAACCTTTCCAGAATAAATCCCCTCAAAGGAGGTGCCCATGTTATGGATCTGGAACTAGAAGAATCTTATCATGAGCATTCCTTCCCCCAAAGATGGATCTGCCTCTGGCCTTTGCAGGGAGAACTGTGCTTCTGGTCTCTTGGTTCAGACAGTTAAAAAATGGTACAAACCCCACTGATTGTAGTCACAGCTCTTGCAACAAGGTCTGTGGCATCACACCATTTGTGTGACACTCACCCAGCTGAGTGTTTCTGCTTTAAAAAAAAAAAAAAAAAAGTCACACAATTTGGGTCATCCTCTTCTCAAGCACACAGAGCTGAAACCAAGCAGAAGATCACCTCCGCTTGACATCCATGACAAATGCATCTTGAATGGCCTCTGAGCTACCTGACAGAAAACCCAACACTTGCACCAGCATTTTATTTGGCCCAAGGAAAGAGTGGAGGGGCTTTTATGGAGACAAATTGCTACGTATTGCTACTTGCCTTTGTGTGTTCTGCTAATAAAACCTGATGCAAGAAACATACTATTACTTCTCTGTCTAATCACACAATGAGCCTGAACCTGATCATGGTTAACGAGGCACTCGTACAAGGCACGACACCTTCCCTCAATGTGTGCTGCTTACACCAATTTTCTGAACCATTCAAAATGCTGGAAGGACAGAAGGTTAGATGCAAACTAGGACTTATCCACCAAGAGTTTTTGGAGGGCTTACAAACAAGTTTTGTTCTTCCTGCAGATTGCAGCTATGAACTACATCTCATTCTTTTTTTTTTTTTTGGCACTGTTATTACTGGAAAAGACAACAGAAACAGCAGATCCTCAGCAAAGTCAGACTTCTGTTTTAACTGCTGCAGTAAAAGCAAGTAACAGCAAACTTCCATACTCCCTTCTGTCTGTCCCCTTCTCAGAAACATGGCACCATTCAATTGAAAATGAGGATGATGAGTTTGTAGGAGAATTTTCCCAAGGCTTCCAGTAGCCTTCATGTGGTACCTCTAAAGCATGTGTGCCTTTCATGAGTGTTCAATGAGAAGAGCAAATCAAGAAAATAGGGGTGTTTTTGAAAGATGCTTGAAATAATTCACTCTAATATTCAGAAACCACTAAACATATGGAATCATGCATCAGGGTTTTTTTTTGATTGTATTTCATATGTACATCTTGTTATTTCCAGTCATATGTGCTTGTTTTCTTGATAGGAATAAATACCACCAGATTTCATTGCATGGAGCACAGGTCCAAGAAATAATCCAAATAAAAACATTTCAAGAGATGGTGATTCCATTCTGACTCCCAAAATTGTGGCAATGGTTAATTACCTCTGCTGTCGAAACATTTCCTAATTACAATTTGATACTGCTTTGTTTTGACTTGCAGGCACTGAATGTTATATCTTCTGGTAGATTAAAGAGCCCTCTGAGCATTTGAAATCTTGACCCATGCAAGGCACTGATCAAATCTCGTCTTCAGTTTCTTTTTGATAAAGTAAATCAACTGAGAGCTTCTGAAGTCTCATTAGGGCAGGCTGTTCAGGGCTCCAGTTCATTCCTAGAACTATTTCCAGTTTTCCACAGTTCTTTTTGAGCAGCTGT
This sequence comes from Ceyx cyanopectus, assembly GCA_013401355.1. Classification (NCBI taxonomy): domain Eukaryota; kingdom Metazoa; phylum Chordata; class Aves; order Coraciiformes; family Alcedinidae; genus Ceyx; species Ceyx cyanopectus. The sequence continues at coordinate 26,645 of VYZU01012089.1, forward strand.
ATATAAAGCAGGTATTCTGCATGTGGCCAGAAGCTTGCTGTTTGCCAAGGGGATTGTTTCTAATATTAGCAGCTGCAACAGCAAAATACATTGTCTGTTAACCCTTTGTAGTGCAGCATTCCACTCCCTGTACTAAAATGTCTGTTGTCAAGGCAAACGTTTTGCTTTCTGGAAGCTTGCACTTTTGTTATCAGCCTAAGAGTTCACAGAAAACCCTGAAATTCTATATGTTACATCAATGATTCACTGGCTCTCACATAACAAGCCTGATTGGGAAAGTCTTCATGCATCTCAGTTTATCTGTTTAGGGTGTAACTGCAATTAATAAAATGTAACAATGTTGACTCCACTTCTAATATTCAGAAACTCTCCCTGCTTATGAAATGTTGCCTCTGCCACTCTTTTGCTGGAGAAATATTCATGGACTTATTGAAGTAAGCTATGAGGTGCTGCTCTGCCAAAAGAAAGATATCGGAGTCCAGTATGAAGAGAAAAGCTGAAGCAGAGGCCAGGTGCTTGTTGGCATCTTCCCCCGGTTGATGAGTAACCCTGAGGGTCAGATATTATTGCTTCCCTGCTGCTACAGCACCTCATATCATATACTTTTGTCGCTACCCAGACAAGTAAAATAAATAAGTCTCCTTCCACAGAAAAACTGAAAAACTCCTTCATAAATGTCACAAAAAAAGATGAAGAGCAGCTTGGAAATTAGATTCCCATCTTGAAAATGGCTCTGTATGATCCCCTCTGCACCGCTGTACAACATCCCAGTAAGCTGCTGGGAGGGGAGCTGCTCATCCAGAGACATTTTGTGGACTGAAACTTTAGATTCTGTTATAGATGTTGTCTTGTTTCATAACCATAGTTTTGTTAACCTGGAGATAGATATCTGGACACAGTATAACGTGGCCTTCTAACCTGAAGATTAACCCATGCCTCCAATAGCTAAAAGCGAGGCTGCACCAATGTGTCATCCTGTACATGGAGAGAAGTTTCTTTCAAAACTTCTGCTTTAATATCCACAAATTCCTTCTGTGTCTGGAGTGACAGGCCTATCATCTCTGTTTATATTTTTATTCTCTTAGCCTTGGCAAGTGTGTAACACGATAAGACATCCTTTGCACAAAATAAATTACATTTTGAGTGGTGTTTGTGATGGATTTAATTACAAACATATCCAGTCTCTCTACACTAGAGTAAGGGTTGTCAGTTATTTGACATCCTCTGAGGATGACTACAGCATGGCTAATATCTCTTCCCCTTACACTAGGGATATGGTGCAAGCTGGTAAAATTAATTTGCTTGCCTTTTTGTGTGCATCAAGGCATTGTTATATGATAAATATCCAGCTATAATATGCAATATACAATACAAATAGTGGCACAGCAAACCAAAGTCAAAACATCATTTGTCTAATGATACCAATAGTGCTATAAAAATCCAAGCTCCTTAACAAAAATCCTTCAGACACCAGGTTTGACAGAAAGCAGAAAATGCATTTCAAAGGCTGGGAAAGCACATGTGCATTAAAAAAATAAATAAAAAAAAAAAAAGAAAGGGTAAGATAAAGAAAGTAAGTTTCTCTAGATTCTAAGGAGATTTTTTAAAATTGCTTGTTAAAGACCTCTCAAGAGTCTATTCTAATCGTATAAAAACTACTACATACATTTTCTTTTCATCAGGTAGCATGTTAGAAAATCCCATTAAAGACATAAGGAAGAAGCTTTGGTGAGCTGGCTAAGACTTAGGACTATTGGGTACACACATAATCATGAGTGCAGCTCTTCAAATGCTTGGACCTCACCATGTCAAATCTCGTTTTGCCTCATTGGTGAAAATGGGCTGTCAGACCAACCTACCTTATAAAGTTATTAATTACTTACAGCTGAAAAACCACTGGCAACTTCAAAATAGCACATGAAACTAGAAGCCAGTAGCAACTGGAAGAGAAAGTTTTACAAGCCACCTGATCATCTATAGGCAGAAAGAAATATAAGAGAAATTCAGGTCAAGTAACAGTCTATGAGGGCATGTGCCTCTGCTGCTCATTCTGCCGCAGGCCAACATGAGCACAGGGAACTGATGTGGAAGCCTCTCCCACAGCTCCTCAGAGGCTGGAGGGCCTGAGAGGCTGAAGATACAATCAAGCAGATCGAGCCATTGATTTTTGAGCTTCCGTTGCATAAAAGTAACTCATTCTGCAGTTTAAAAAACCAATAATGGTGACATCCACTAAAGCAGCAATATCAGCTGCTTAATAACTTTTCAGCTATTCCAACATTAGGTTGTAGATATACCCACAGCAGATTGATTAGTCACAGGCAAAAGCCCATCCAATCTACAGAAGAGTGAAAATATTGGGAAAATTTCTTTGCCTTTCTAAGCACAAGCCAGTTTTTGTGTGAGACTTCATAACGGAGAGCTTCCTCTACTCATTCTGCCCATCTGCCAGAAACTACAAGGCACCAGTGTCCTTACCCTCTCTGGAGGGCAGTGACTCTTGTCTTTAGGATCCTTTTGAGCAGCAGAAATGAGAACAAGGATAAATGTCCTTACATACTGCCCAGAGATATTAATGGATGCAAGTGAAAGAGATGCTGCTTCCCTTGAAGAGACTGCCCCGATGCCATCTACTGAATGTCTTCAACAGTTACTGCTCACACACATTTTCTCCAAAGCCAACCTCTAAAGGTTTTACTACCTCCTCTTCAGGCCTTTGAAACTATAAAATTAGAAAAATCTCCCTCCTTTATTTTACAGTATGAATATATTTGTGCAAAACATTTACATCCAGAGTTGTCACCAACTGAAAGGAAAAATCATGAAGCTAAAAATAAGCATTACATTAAAAACAATCAATCAAGCATGGGATAGGGTAAAGTCAAAACTAAAATGCCCTATATCTTACTATCAACAAATCATATCACAGCCAAGCTGAGGGAGTCATCCACTACTGCAGATACAGAACATTTATTAGCAGAAGGCATAACAGATGGCAACAAACCACACTAAACTGCAGGTAGTGCCTGAAGATGGATACTGCTAGTGGGATGACTGATGTCCTTTTTAAGATCTCTTTTTCCTTCCCAGAAATGAATGTTAATAAAAGTCAAAAAATTAAACTAATTTTGCTCATATGGAAACATATGGTGAAACTGTCTGAAAAACGAGAACACCAAGGTTTTAATTTGTCCTCAAGTCACAAGATGGAAACCTCTTCCATCTTCCAAGACCTGTTCCAAAGCACCTGCACCTGTTAAATTCAGATGAAACTGGTGGGGGTGAGCAGTCTGTGTAAATCACTTCCCATGTGTAAAACAGGGCTATTAATCTTTATTCAGATATAGTGGTTAGTGGAAGTTAAAGTTGAAAGAGTTTTGAATACATAAGTTCAAGACCAATTTCATTTCTTTTTCCTTTTTTTGCTCTCCAAAATTTTGAATTTTGACAGTTTGGGTTTTGTTTTTCGTTTTGGTTTTTTTTTGGTTCTTGCTTTCCCATGAGCAGCACAAATTGAATCTGTCTGTTTTTCTTTGAGCTTCAGATTACAAAATGTGTAGTTCAGTGTTGGGATAGAGTGGGGAAAACAGATCCATTGAATAAGGATCTGGTTTTCATGGACACTGAGCACCAGAGTGAAAGCATTTTGCAATCTCCCAGCAAACTGCAGGTCTAGACCCTGTTTCTAAAGTACAGACAAAAGAGTACTCTACTTTTAGACTTCTCTATTAACAACTATTAAAAACTCTATTAAATGGATCTCTGGTAAATGAGAACAAACCTATTGGAACAAGAATTCTTTGCCTTTCCTTTCCCACCTCATTATGATAGAGAGCAGGATAACCACGTGTACTGTGGCAGTCCCCCCAAGCCTCTGTGCCCTGCTGTTTGTCTGTGAACCAAGGCACTTAAGGGATTGTTTGTAATTTCTTCCTGGTCTAACTGTGGGCCTTCAACACGCTCAGAGTAATGTTTAAAGCAGCCAGAGTAGATTACTGTGTCTGGAAGTGAGCATTTACTGTAGATAATCCAAAATGACAGGTCTGAGAAACACCACTGGTTAGACTCGGATCAACCACACATCATCTTTCTGATTCATAGCGGAGGAATTTCCTTCTTCAAATTCCACATTCAGGCAGCAGCCTCCAGGGAGAGCCTGAAGTTCTAGGCTGTTATTACTCACTTTCAAGGATACACATCCAGTAAGTTTTTGGACAACTTCTTTTATCAGCTAACAGTTTCTGCCAATTTTGCTGTCTCTGTTGACTTACTGTAAAAATGTATTACTTCTAAAAATCTAAAAACTAAGAGCTGCACACTGGATGCTTTATTTAACATCTGAACAAGAAAAGCTAATTTTCAGAGATGTTCAACACTAACACCTCCCTCTAAAATTACCAGAAGACACCAAAAATCCTCCACTTCTCAGAAGCTGCTTTTTTTATCCTCTCATACCTCTGACTGCTTGAATATTTAGTACGTAACTCTTGGTGCACACAGAATAAGTTGGAGCCACTCACCCAAACACAACCTCTAATTTATCCAAATAACCTTTACATTTATAGCTGAGTCTGGAACTGTAGGCTCCCACCTGCCCTGGACATGCAGATCCTCACACTTGGCAAGCCTTGAGGCACACACAGATGAACTTCACTGACAGGACAAGGGGTGACGGTTTTAAACTAACAGAGGGGAGATTCAGACTATGTAGAAGGAAGAATTTTTTTTACACAGAAGTTGGTGAGAACCTGGCCCAGATTGCCCAGAGAGGTGGTACAAGCCCATGGAACCATGCCAGGTGAGGTTGGACAGGGCTCTGAGCAACTTGCTCTAGTTGCAGATGGCCCTACTTACTGCAGAGGGGTTGGACTAGATGACCTTGAAAGGTCCTTTCCAACCCAAACCAGTCAATCACTTAATGCCAGCTGCACAGGCACAACCTGTAACATGACTGAAAATTATGCCTAAGACGAGGTGGCATGTGGGAATTTGGCCCAGAATGTCAAATCCCATTATAAAAAAGAAACAACAAGTACTTATTAGAACTCCTAAACCCTAATTTTTAAGTTTTTCCTTAAAAAAAAATAAAATAAAATCAATTAAGAGCAATAATAAAGCATGAGAAAACCCAAAAGCTTACCAATTGAGACAACACATGACCACAGGATTAATTATGATTTTGGAGCCCGGTCACTGAACAGTGCTCTCTCCCAGTTATTTTCAAGACACAACAAGTGTGCTCTCTCTCCAGTGAAGTGCAGTACACAATACCTGTCTCCTTACCTAACAGCGTGGTCGATGGAACAGTGTCTGATGATACTTTGAGATGGAATTCCGTTCACCCACACGACACGGATCAATGGAAATCAACAGAAGGTCAATAGGAAAAAAAGTTGCAAAAAATGAGAACAAGGTTAGCTGTATCTCACACTCAGAAGATTCAGTCTACAGGTCATATTAGGAAACATACAAAAGCAAAGAAAATTTAGAAAGGAAAGTCTGGCACTAGTACCTGAGTAGTAGGAATTCAACAAAGATTTGCTCTGAAGGGTTTTGCTTTGGACAGAAAATGAACAAGGAGAGGGTGATGCTATGTAGGAAAGACATAAGGAAAAGACTTTAGACATATATTAAGAGAGAGAAAGAGAACAGGGAGAATGTTCCTCAAAGGACACAGTAATATGGAATATATAAGGCTTATCAAAATGCATCATATTTTTCATATCAGCATGCATATTACATTTATTACATTGTCATCATGATGGATTTTCTTTAATACAAGAACTCCAGACCCCAAATATAGTAGTATAGTTATTGTGAATCAATGTGTTCCTATGTATGGGACTATAGATAATAACTTTTTAACCAAAAGAACATGTCTATGTTTTTGTCTCTGGGAGAAAGAGCCTTAAAAACTAACCCCAAAATACAAACTACAGAGCATCAAATGTAGTATTAACAGTAAAATAAGCCTGCTTAAACACGATGTGCACTAATACCACAAAAATACACAGTAACACAGCAATCTTTTGTTAAAGCAATACAGGATAACAAGGGACTTGTTCTTCAGCCTAGGAATGTTCACAGCAAATCCTAAAATTCTTTCCCCTATGAGTTGGGTTCTTGCAGCAGGACAGACATCCCCACTTTCTGCCATTAAAGCATTAGCTCTCTCTGGACAAGAAACCACAAATTATTCTCATACTAATAAAATATTTATGGGAAGGAGGTAAGGCTCAACAACTTCACGGGAGATACTTTTTTTTTTTTTTGATAGTGAATTTATGAATCTGTCTTATATCTCCAATAGCATACATGTACATTCTTATGGTAATCCATCATTTCTGACTGCACATTCTTTTGTTATCATTCTGCATTCACTCCTATTCGACTTACGGGCATTTATTTATCTCCTCCTCAAAATGTGGGGAAACAAGCTAATATGAATCTCAGGACATCAGAAAGATGACAACAGGTAGCACAGCAAAAACTATTTCATAGTCCAATAGATGTAGATAAAATTCAGTATGCATCAAAGTAATTTCAGAAGCAATTTTTTTTTTTTAATCTCTAGAGAAAACACCACTTTAAAATTTAATGTTATTCTACATGGGGGTGAACACAAGAAGTCACTAGTCTAAGGTGTTTTGTGAAGTCAGCAGAATTACCCTCTAAGTCGTTTATAATCTAGCAAATGAACTTGCTCTTGTTCTGCATTCTCCTGATACATATTTCAGACTTGCACCAACTGAAGAGACAAAAATAATATAATTTCTCATAGCTTAGTCTTCTGGAGTTCTGTTCTAGATGCTTTTAAGCCATAAAGCATCTCTTCTTTTGAGGCTTCTTATCCTTTCTCCCGTGTTTGTTGGCCTAAATCAGACCCTCCTCTTATTGTACTTGGAATATGGTCACTTCTGCAGATATATAAAATAAGGTTTAAAAAGAGTCCTTTGCCCAGGGTCTCAGAACAAGTCAACAGTCAGGGCTTGGAGAAGGGCTTTTGGATTTTTTTTTTTAGCTTTTGGAGGATGATATAATTAATGGAGCCATACTGCCTTCCTAGTAAGCAATTGCTAGTAAGAAATTACTTCAGCAGCTGCAGATACACAGCTCACTTCAGTGAGTTTGATTAAAAATATTACCTATTGAAGTTTAAAAAATGAACCCTATTCTTTAAGACAGGGAGGTGATTTCCATATTCAGAAGAAAACTGGGGAAAAAGCCAAACCAAAACCACCAATAACCAAGTTTCCCAAAACTTCAGAGAGCTCATACAAGTCAGGTAATGACTTGTATGATGTGATGCGTACACAATGCTGCTTCCTAACCAGGGCTCCTTACAAGCACTGGTGTGTGCAATCACAGGAAACACTGCCAGAGAGGATTTCATGTCAGTGTAGAGATTTAAGAATTAATTAGAATTGCTCTTTGCACTCCCTGTAGTGGCACGTGAGGCCACACAGATCCCTCTAGTCATGCAGAACAGTGGAGGATCCTTCCTCTTCTGAGAATTTGATGTCTCTTTTTAAAGGTGTTTTCATAGATTCATAGATATTAGCAGTTGGAAGGGACCTAGAAGATCATCTGGTCCAACTCCCCTGCCAGAGCAGGATCACCTAGACCAAGTCACCCAGGAACAGATCCAGGTGGGTCTTAAGTGTCTCCAGAGATGGAGACTCCACAACCTCCCTGGGCAGCCCGTTCCAGAGCTCTGTCACCCTTACTGAGAAAAAGTTCTTCCTTGTGTATTTTTATTCTCTCTTACTTTTTAGAAGATATTTCTGACCTAGCAAACCCCACAAAAATTCCAAACCAGAATGAAAACCAGTAAAAGGGGCTTTGATTTTTTTTTTCTGTTTATGCCTTTGATTAAATTCGACTTTGCTTATTGCTTTGAAATTATTTAGAGATTTTTTCACTAAAGAAAATACCTCAAGGTCACAATCCCACTAAGTCCTTGGCCTGCATTCAGAAGGTAGCCTAAGAGCAAAAAATTCTATGGGGTTGGAATAAGAACTAGATCTTGATGTAATTGTCTGTTGTGACATATACAAAAAGTAAAGACCTTTGCATTTCTTTCTTCACAAAAATATGCAGGGTATGACAAGATGTGAATTTAGATGTTTCTTGGTTAATAGTGATCCTTACACCCCGAGAGCCATTCCTACATCCTCCTCTTATCTCCTTGCTAGCAAAAACACATTAACCCAGTACCTGTACGGTAGTGCCCACAAACGTGAATCTGTTCCCTATGGCTTCCAAAATACTGTCTTCAAACTGTGCTTCTGTCTGTGACATCAAAGCTGCCTGCCTAATCTGTATCAATCTCACTCCTGATGCTTGTCTGGAAAGCTGTCTCCTCCCAAACTGCAAATGCCACAAAAGTTAAGCACATCCTAATAAATCGGTCTCTAGCAAAACTGGCTGCATTTGAAGAGTTTATATCCTCAGATTCAAACAGTTCCTGTCAGAAACCCCTCAAGAATGTCAAGATAGCTATGCTGGTGACATGGCACTCTCCTGGACAAGTCTCACCCATGTCATTTTAGCACTGGAAAGCCAGAAGAGTTCTTCTGTGCATGACACCTCACTGGTGTGGCACTGCTGAGACAATACATCACATGGCTGGGTTGCGAAACTGCGCACCACTTTTGTGCAGTAACAACCCTTTGCACACCTTTCTGGGCAGCACAGGGATACCAGAGGGTCATTTTAGGCCCACCTTGTCTCCAATTTGTCATGTCATTCTGTGACATCCCTGCACTGCACCAGCACCTACCCACACTACTGTTTGCAGGAAAAGGCGGCTGCTTTCCCTGCCAACTGAGGAACAGGCTCAAATGCTCCAAGTACCATTAGCTGCCTTAGGGGATTTAGGAGATGTTTGTTGATTGTTTTTTTTTTTAAAGCAAGGTATTTGAGAAAATTAACAACTATGATGAGCCTACTTCACCTCCTCTTAATCCCTAGGTAAAACCAGACAAGACAAGGACTAAATCTATTTTTCAGCAAACATATTCTGATTCCACACGGTGTCAGAGGCCAAGTCCAGAAAATCTCTTCAGTTTAAACTCCTGTACATATACCGGTAGGAATTCTGCCTGAATAACAACTAACAGCACTGAAAGAGAGATGATAGGCTGTGCTGTGGGCCAGGAAAGCTAAATGTAATCATTTCTCATGTATATAAAGAGGAAAAAAAGAAAAGAATTGGCCCATGACTTGCCTCAGGCTATGTTGTAGAGGAAGGTCATGATAAAATCCACAGTCATGTCAGACAAGCAGAGGATTAACTGATTTAAAAAAAAAA
>VYZU01012089.1:36086-59799 GCA_013401355.1 Ceyx cyanopectus
AAAGCCAAACCAAAACCACCAATAACCAAGTTTCCCAAAACTTCAGAGAGCTCATACAAGTCAGGTAATGACTTGTATGATGTGATGCGTACACAATGCTGCTTCCTAACCAGGGCTCCTTACAAGCACTGGTGTGTGCAATCACAGGAAACACTGCCAGAGAGGATTTCATGTCAGTGTAGAGATTTAAGAATTAATTAGAATTGCTCTTTGCACTCCCTGTAGTGGCACGTGAGGCCACACAGATCCCTCTAGTCATGCAGAACAGTGGAGGATCCTTCCTCTTCTGAGAATTTGATGTCTCTTTTTAAAGGTGTTTTCATAGATTCATAGATATTAGCAGTTGGAAGGGACCTAGAAGATCATCTGGTCCAACTCCCCTGCCAGAGCAGGATCACCTAGACCAAGTCACCCAGGAACAGATCCAGGTGGGTCTTAAGTGTCTCCAGAGATGGAGACTCCACAACCTCCCTGGGCAGCCCGTTCCAGAGCTCTGTCACCCTTACTGAGAAAAAGTTCTTCCTTGTGTATTTTTATTCTCTCTTACTTTTTAGAAGATATTTCTGACCTAGCAAACCCCACAAAAATTCCAAACCAGAATGAAAACCAGTAAAAGGGGCTTTGATTTTTTTTTTCTGTTTATGCCTTTGATTAAATTCGACTTTGCTTATTGCTTTGAAATTATTTAGAGATTTTTTCACTAAAGAAAATACCTCAAGGTCACAATCCCACTAAGTCCTTGGCCTGCATTCAGAAGGTAGCCTAAGAGCAAAAAATTCTATGGGGTTGGAATAAGAACTAGATCTTGATGTAATTGTCTGTTGTGACATATACAAAAAGTAAAGACCTTTGCATTTCTTTCTTCACAAAAATATGCAGGGTATGACAAGATGTGAATTTAGATGTTTCTTGGTTAATAGTGATCCTTACACCCCGAGAGCCATTCCTACATCCTCCTCTTATCTCCTTGCTAGCAAAAACACATTAACCCAGTACCTGTACGGTAGTGCCCACAAACGTGAATCTGTTCCCTATGGCTTCCAAAATACTGTCTTCAAACTGTGCTTCTGTCTGTGACATCAAAGCTGCCTGCCTAATCTGTATCAATCTCACTCCTGATGCTTGTCTGGAAAGCTGTCTCCTCCCAAACTGCAAATGCCACAAAAGTTAAGCACATCCTAATAAATCGGTCTCTAGCAAAACTGGCTGCATTTGAAGAGTTTATATCCTCAGATTCAAACAGTTCCTGTCAGAAACCCCTCAAGAATGTCAAGATAGCTATGCTGGTGACATGGCACTCTCCTGGACAAGTCTCACCCATGTCATTTTAGCACTGGAAAGCCAGAAGAGTTCTTCTGTGCATGACACCTCACTGGTGTGGCACTGCTGAGACAATACATCACATGGCTGGGTTGCGAAACTGCGCACCACTTTTGTGCAGTAACAACCCTTTGCACACCTTTCTGGGCAGCACAGGGATACCAGAGGGTCATTTTAGGCCCACCTTGTCTCCAATTTGTCATGTCATTCTGTGACATCCCTGCACTGCACCAGCACCTACCCACACTACTGTTTGCAGGAAAAGGCGGCTGCTTTCCCTGCCAACTGAGGAACAGGCTCAAATGCTCCAAGTACCATTAGCTGCCTTAGGGGATTTAGGAGATGTTTGTTGATTGTTTTTTTTTTTAAAGCAAGGTATTTGAGAAAATTAACAACTATGATGAGCCTACTTCACCTCCTCTTAATCCCTAGGTAAAACCAGACAAGACAAGGACTAAATCTATTTTTCAGCAAACATATTCTGATTCCACACGGTGTCAGAGGCCAAGTCCAGAAAATCTCTTCAGTTTAAACTCCTGTACATATACCGGTAGGAATTCTGCCTGAATAACAACTAACAGCACTGAAAGAGAGATGATAGGCTGTGCTGTGGGCCAGGAAAGCTAAATGTAATCATTTCTCATGTATATAAAGAGGAAAAAAAGAAAAGAATTGGCCCATGACTTGCCTCAGGCTATGTTGTAGAGGAAGGTCATGATAAAATCCACAGTCATGTCAGACAAGCAGAGGATTAACTGATTTAAAAAAAAAAAANCATGTCAAGCTCATCCCTTCTCTTCTTTTTCAGTTGGAAAAAAACCTCAAACTAATAAAATTCAGATTCTATAAAGTGGTAAAAGCTTTGTTTTCTCCATACATTTTAAACCAGCCACCTTTGGTGTTTCTAGGATATCTGGTAGGATGCTGTCCCCTCTGCTATCCCACCTTTCAAAGTTAGGAAACACTGACAACTCTTGCTGTCTCTGTAGGAGATACATCTACTCGGTGCCTGAGAAAATTAGATCTTGACTCAAGTCAATTTAATCAGAGAGAAGTGTTCGCTGCTGGCCTTGCTAGTCCCCAACACTTATTTATTCATTTCCCAGTTATGTTACATAGAGTGGCATTAGCAACACATGCAGATGGAAATTGACATGACCTACAGATAGAGGGAAAACAAGAATTCACTCAGCCTGCCCAACTCAATTAAGGATTACAAAGGAACATTTCAATGATAAAACACATTTTGTACCATAAGCACTTCCATGTCAGTAATTAGGGGAAAAAGCACTTTACTAAAGATGTCGAAGACAGACAAAAGAGTTGTCTGTTGTACATACTTGTGTTTCAGAGCTGCTACCCATGCAAACTAGCAGGCTAAGTGTCAAAAGAAGGAGTGAGATTACCATAGTGTCTAAGTTAACATTTATTTAATATGAACAAGTTTACAAATACACCATGCAATCCCCCATGCACTCCATTGGGATCTAGAGAGACTAATGCACGTCTTTGTGCTGCTTTACCCACAAAACTCTTCCAGCTACAAAGGTCTGAGTGATTTACAAGTATTAACTTTAGTTTTACTGAACTCCTATGAAGAATCAACTGAGAGCACAGAGCAAAGAAGAAATGCTGTCTTTTTTGTTCCAGTGCTTTGACCAGGAGATCATGCTTCCTTGTACAATTTCGTAAGAATATGGTATTTCATCCTACAAGTCAACTAAGTTATTTGATTACTCACAAAGGAAAATATATTTGTGAAGAACCAATAAACATGTGTCTTCTTGACTGTCTGATGTAGTTATTTGAACAGATTTTATAAAATGCTCTCAGATGGTTTAGAATCGGAATGCTCTCCACCTATCCAACAGTTAAAACAGAGGCAGTGTCAGAGACATTTCAGACAACTGATTTCTATCAAGCTTGAGCAATGACCTCTATCACTATCATCCCTAGCTCCTCAATATTGTGCCCATAGGAATAGGTCCTTTCAAGAACCTAGAGCTCTCCAAGGGGGATATATCCATTGCAAGCAAGTTAANGATCTTTGCTGGGCACTGGAGGATTAACCGATTAAAAAAAAAAAAAAAAAAAAAGACAGAAAAAAAAGTACCAAACTTGAACGGATGCTTTTTTACAAAATTAGAAACAACATATTTTCTATAGTTACCATTTTCAGTAAATGACTCAGTTGTTTTAATTAGCCTCTCAAAATACCAAGGGGTAAAAAAAAAAAAAAATAGGTCACATGTCAAGCTCATCCCTTCTCTTCTTTTTCAGTTGGAAAAAAACCTCAAACTAATAAAATTCAGATTCTATAAAGTGGTAAAAGCTTTGTTTTCTCCATACATTTTAAACCAGCCACCTTTGGTGTTTCTAGGATATCTGGTAGGATGCTGTCCCCTCTGCTATCCCACCTTTCAAAGTTAGGAAACACTGACAACTCTTGCTGTCTCTGTAGGAGATACATCTACTCGGTGCCTGAGAAAATTAGATCTTGACTCAAGTCAATTTAATCAGAGAGAAGTGTTCGCTGCTGGCCTTGCTAGTCCCCAACACTTATTTATTCATTTCCCAGTTATGTTACATAGAGTGGCATTAGCAACACATGCAGATGGAAATTGACATGACCTACAGATAGAGGGAAAACAAGAATTCACTCAGCCTGCCCAACTCAATTAAGGATTACAAAGGAACATTTCAATGATAAAACACATTTTGTACCATAAGCACTTCCATGTCAGTAATTAGGGGAAAAAGCATCTTTACTAAAGATGTCGAAGACAGACAAAAGAGTTGTCTGTTGTACATACTTGTGTTTCAGAGCTGCTACCCATGCAAACTAGCAGGCTAAGTGTCAAAAGAAGGAGTGAGATTACCATAGTGTCTAAGTTAACATTTATTTAATATGAACAAGTTTACAAATACACCATGCAATCCCCCATGCACTCCATTGGGATCTAGAGAGACTAATGCACGTCTTTGTGCTGCTTTACCCACAAAACTCTTCCAGCTACAAAGGTCTGAGTGATTTACAAGTATTAACTTTAGTTTTACTGAACTCCTATGAAGAATCAACTGAGAGCACAGAGCAAAGAAGAAATGCTGTCTTTTTTGTTCCAGTGCTTTGACCAGGAGATCATGCTTCCTTGTACAATTTCGTAAGAATATGGTATTTCATCCTACAAGTCAACTAAGTTATTTGATTACTCACAAAGGAAAATATATTTGTGAAGAACCAATAAACATGTGTCTTCTTGACTGTCTGATGTAGTTATTTGAACAGATTTTATAAAATGCTCTCAGATGGTTTAGAATCGGAATGCTCTCCACCTATCCAACAGTTAAAACAGAGGCAGTGTCAGAGACATTTCAGACAACTGATTTCTATCAAGCTTGAGCAATGACCTCTATCACTATCATCCCTAGCTCCTCAATATTGTGCCCATAGGAATAGGTCCTTTCAAGAACCTAGAGCTCTCCAAGGGGGATATATCCATTGCAAGCAAGTTAAACTTACTGAATCCATTAACATCTTGGCAGCTGGAAGAAAAAGCTTCTTCATTGTGAACAGCACTGAGTTTGGTAGAGGTCTTGTCAGAAGTAGCCACAGGACCCATCTCCCTCTGTGTGCTGGTCTGAGTCTCCTTCTGCTTCTTGGCTAGCTTCCTTTAAGGTATTTTGAAGAGGGGAGAAATCAAGGTCAGTTTTCCCTCATTAATAACAAAGCAATGACAACATATTCTGAAAAACCACAATTATCTCACTTGGTCAGACATGCAGGGTATGTGACAAACTGCACAAGAGGAAACTCCACAACTTTTTAATATAACTTTTGGGGAGCCCGATAAATAAGAGTGATACCAGTCTTTGATCTTAGCTGTCCCTCCCAGTAACTTGTCTTGCACAAACCTGCATCACCCCAGCAGTAGGAGTGCTATGTCATCCTTGACAAGAGGGTGGCATAAGTAACACCCCTGGACTGGGTGTCAGCAGCTCCAGGAAGAGCAGAGGGCAGGGGTTAAGGGCAGAGATCAGAACCACTCTCCAGAAGGTAAAAAAGACATCTGCATCCATCCCACAGGAGCACCTGCAGCAGGGGGCGTTTCTCTGAGTGTGCCAGTAGAGTGTGACCAGAGTCTGTGCAGCCCAAGGGCTGGAGCAGTTGACCCCAGGCAGAGCAATGAGGACAGCAGTCTCTACTAAATTTTGACACACCCCCAAACTGGTATGAAGATCAACAGGCAGTGAAGTGTGAGATAAATTAAAGGCTCAAGCTATTTTAGAATTGTCCAAATATGCCTCTGTCATGGAAATTTTCTTATTTTGAAGAGCCATCAAAAACATTGGCAAAAGCAGAAACGCTACCTGCTCTGAAAACACGAACAAAGCCAAGAACTTAAGAGGCTCCTCTTTTGCAAGCACAGCTAATAATAAGAAAATAGAGGAGCAAGAAAAGTGAGCTGCTAAGCTTCCATTGACATTTGACTGCCCTGTGCTTCATTCGTATCAGAAAGAAAAACTGTTTAAAAATGAATGTGTGACATTCCACAATCCGCACCTTGGGAAAAAAATCACACTAATCCCTAGCACCAGCAAAGAACTTTGCTTACACAACTTCCATAGATAAGAAAATAAAACAAAATAAAAGGGAGAAAAACAGATTACTGTAAGAAGGAGCTTTAGTTTTTCTTTTTTTCCTCCAACTCAAAGAAAAAAAATATCCTAACAACTAAATCATTTTGCAGAGAAGGTTTTCTTCACTAAAATGGCATGCTTATGGTATTACCCATCTTTTACACTCTGTTAAACAGATTGTTAAAAGGATATTCCTTGCAACATATTCCAACAGGTTTTATTTATTCACAGCACATGTCAGAGTGGCATTTACAAGCAAGTTCAAGCACACACCTGAGCCCCCACCCTTCATGATGGGCAGCTAGGCCAGATACACTCATTTGCAAGGAAGGTCAAAAAAGAACTAAAACCTTTGTCTATGTCTGTGGGAAATGACTATTCTAAGGCAAGGTGATAATCCAGACAAGAAGGCACAGATTTATGGAAAAATGTCTAACATTTGATGCAAACTTTTGAACAATTACATCCGTTTCATCTGCTCCACCAGTTGAGGTTCAGGCTTTTATGGTTAGTGGTTTAAATTCACACCCATAGCTATTCAAATTGGGTACATAATTACAGAGTGCATATTTAGATCTCTCAAAATCTCCGTGGCATAGCCACTTCTGCAGATGAAGATGCAAACAGAGGAACTGTCCTTGAATGATAAAGCAAAAAGCTGGTGTTTAATGATGTTAAAAGCTTTGCTTCCAGTGTTAGGCAATGTTAGCACAGCCAGTTATAAACTACGAGCTGCAGCCAAAGGAGCCCCTTTTTTTTTGTGTTCTGTGGTACCTGAGGTAACAACAATAGTCTTGAAGTGTATTAACCCTGCTAGGCGGTTATTTTAATCCTTTGGATTTGTTAATCACACATGGCTATGTGAATTCTTTGGCAACATGATTTCAAATTTCTCAGTGGGAAACACTAATCCAAAATGCCAAAGTCCTTAATAACAAGCACTCTGGACTGCTGGGGTGAGCCATTACAGACGACCACTACTGATGTTTAAAAAACTGAGTCAAAAAGGGTGACTTCCTTATTAAATCCAGATTAAATTATTTGTGGCAATAATTATCTGGAAGTCCCATTGCCCGGTATCTTTTCAGAGATGCCACAAGCTATGAAGAGTCAGAACTGGCAAACTCATTTTCTCTTTCAGTGAATGAGCAATAACATTTCTGCATGTACTAGGTATGAAAAAATAACCCCAAACCCAAGCCCATTAGTCCCCAGAGACCTGCTTACAAAAGCCCTATGCAAAGCAGTTCTACCTGGTCCTGTAGAAGACAGAGAGGCCCCTAAAACATTGGCTTGAATGCCTAAAAAGAAAAGGTGACATGAGTTTAAAGTTCTCAATCTAACTTGCACACACAAACCAGGCTGCTTGCAGGTGGACCAGCTAATGCTGACGCAGGGTCGGAGAGAAGCCACACAGAAAATTGCTCTGCATCTGAAAATGCTATAATTTTCTTTCAACAGCACATTATCAGTTTCCACCTCTCTCACTCTCTATTTCAAGAATGTAAAATTTCATCATCTAAATTTAGAGGGAAAGGGAAGACAGATCACTTTTGAGGATTTCAGAGCTAAGCTCGCCAGACACATCAAGGGGCTCTCGGTTTCTAAATGTGCCTTTTCTGCTTCCGTTACGTGTCTGGATAGAGTGGCAGCACAGGACTAAGCCTATTTGGTCCTCACCATCATTATAATTCATAGAAAGGATTATAAAATCAAATGACTAGCACTTTCTAGAATGTTAGGGATGTGACTTAAACCCACAGCTAGGTAGAGGTTTATTTCCTGGCATGTCAAAATGCTTTTGGAATTGGAAAAGCATTTATCTTGAAATGCAGTTTCCAAAAATAGGGCGCTTCAAGAGATCTCTGTGAACTATGACAGCTGCATCAGCGACAAGGCTCCTGCTCTCCTTACTGACCAGCCTCCCAAAAACACAACTGCAACACCCAGATGAAACTGCTATCGGTGCACTGGTGTCAATCACGGGCTGCAGCCAGCACACTCCCAGCACAGCCTGTCACCAGGCACTGGACAGGCACTTGCTGTCTCATGCATTATGCAGCTGAAAAGGGGAAGAAATAAAGGACCAGATGGATATCTCGAAGAAGAGTCTGAAACAATCAACATGGGGTGACGATGTTGAAATGTCAAATGTGAATAAGGTGATGGTAATGGCTGGTTTATGTTTAAATGTAAGGAAAATGCATCAAGGAGAAAATGGGAGTCCAAGGATAGGTGCTACTGAGTTGCCCTTTTCAGTTCAAGGGGGCTTGTAAATGAGATGATGTTTACAGGCACTGTGCACACACAGGAGGGATGAGACAGAAAGATGATCAAAGCAGAATAAAAACCCAATGAAGCCAGCTGTATAATTAGGCAGTTGAAGTTAACCCAGGTAGAGCAAGGGTAAGAGCTACTGGCAGTGAACCTCAACTCAGTGTGAATTTTGAAAAAAAAACCCAAAAGGATGGAGATTTGATTCAGATATTTTTGAAACTTGTACCCCTATCAGAGAACAGATATAAAATGCTGAAGCACTATATTAAAAATGTGGGAGTTCCAGTTTAAAAGTCAAGGAACATGAACTTAGTATCAAGTATAAAGCTCTTCCTGCCATGGGCATCAATCATCTCAAACAACAGTTAGAAGTATCTGCAGGATCAGTTTCCTGTTTTGCAGAGGTCTGGATAAACTTCAGGGATTATATTTTGAAGGGAGCTTCAAACTCATCTCTAACTTTCTGTATCAATTTTACATGCACGAATATTAAATCTGTAGCTGCTGCTCCTAAAGAGCTCTTGTACATGAACATTGACAGATTTAATTTTAGATGTTTCCTATGAATTATATATACTATAACACAGATTTGCATGCACAGGTAATTTAGACATTAGGTAGAGATCACGTTAAGTTAAACATGAAATTTACTCATTGAGATGAGAATCGCACATTGCCCTCTTTTTCAGTAAAGAATTTAGAGGAAGCTACCAAATACAATTCATTTTAGATATTTATGCACAGCAACCTGCCAGAAGTACACGTTACTTATTATGAAATCTGCCTAAATTTAAGGCAGGCAGAAATCAGCCGTGAAAATCCCCAACTGGGAGAACTAGCAGTTCTAGCTAGGGATTCTAGCAGTTCTCTGAACTGGGATTCTAGCAGTTCTCCCAGTTGGATTTCAGTCTCCTAGACCTGTAGTAGATCACAAACTCAAGTTGAAAAAGCATTTTCATACTGATGTAAAAATAAGGGAGGGATTCTATCTATGCAAATCCCCAACTAGGAGTACTGGGAGAACTCGCAGGCCTGTAGAAAAGGACATCTGTCCCCTAGACCTGTAGTAGATTACAAACTCCAATTGAAAGGGCGTCTTTATGCTGGGGTAGAAATAATGAAGGGATTATACAGGGCACTGTGGGTTGCAAGCCAGAGGTAACCCTTTTGCTCTGACTGGGGATTGGTAGGGGCTCTGCTGCAATATGTAATGGGGCTAAGACAGGGGAAGGGAAGTTCACAGCTCCAGCAAACGGGCAATTTACTGCTTCTCATTGCTGCTATAAGGGCAAATCCTTCACTTACAGACACGCAGAGGTATCTTTACTTGCACTGCTTTAGCACCCACCATGGTGAAGCCAATGTGGTGCAGGATCAGAGGGAAGTCCCCAGAGCAAAGGTGAAGGGATGGGTGGGGACTGGCGGTGCTTACAGAGCACTATACATGATGCGAGGAAGAGATGGAACATACAGAGAAGACAAAAGGTGCTCCGAAGGTTTTGTACTGTGTGTCTACAGAGGTCAAACGTAGGCCTGCACTCTCTAAGCTTTAGTTGATCAAATTAATCCCTATTTGTGAAGGACATTTACTTACAACCGTAGAAGCTTTAATGAGGTAGACGCATGCACAATACAGTGTAAGCACCTCTGTATAGACAGCCAGCAAACACTGCCCTCTGCAAAGCTGAGGCTTGCAATCACCACACAGACATACTCTAAACAAAGCCTCACTTAATTTCTGGATTTTGATTATATTTTTCTTTTTTTTTTCATTAAACCAGCATAAGCAATGATTCATGATTCTGGTTTCTTTTTCCAACATCTAATGAGAAAAACAGTTTCTTCTCAAAATTCTGACCTAGCAAGCTGACCTGTGCAGGCAGATCCCACCATCCATGGAAATATAGGGAGATATTTATGTATGTGGTTATACAGGGTTATGCCTATAAATAAAAGTGTTTTATTTCTGTTCAAATGGCCCAAAGACACTGAAAATAAATCCAGCACAAACTCTGTTATTTCAGAAAATGTAAGTATAAATTTAACTTAGTACCTTTGACAGCACCTCACCCCTGAACAGAAACTTCTGGTTGAAACCACCACCTCAATTCAATTTAGTATGAAATTATGACGGGAGTTGAAGGGGCTTCCTATGTTGCAATCATGTCCTCAGTACTCTGGACAGTTCAGGGGAAAAGGAAAACAACCTACTGGCCCTTGAGTGCCCTTTTCTTATAAATATTAAACTGAGTGCCTGTAACACATACATCTCTGTATTTCCAGTAACACTTCTTTGGTCTGATACCACTGTTCACTGTTGATTAAATTTAATTCTGCAACCATAACCCAGTCCAGCAGAAAGAAAACAAAACAAACAACCCACACACAGAAAATATTTCCATTCCTTTTCCTGGTGAGGGAATAACAAAGCCTTGATATGGGCTGCTGCAGTTGAAAATATTGTTGCAAAAGAGGTGTCTGTCACTGAATTCACAATCTCCTTCAAGCAGCTGAACTGCTTGCGCATGTTTTACAGCTGCAGCCAGGCAAGGAAGCAAAGCTCTCAGCCATGGGCTGGGCTGCCATCTTCCAGTGCACACATCTTACAATTCATTAAAACGTAAGTGCGACATGACAGAGCTGGCAACTCTGTACGAGCCTGAGACAACATTTGGTTTGGTGTAAATACAGAGTAACTCCTCTGAAAAAGTTCAGGCATCACCCTGGTGACAGGGATGCAATGAGTGCACCAGGACAAGAACTTCCAAGTTCCTCATCCCTCTCTTCTCATCACAAACCCAAGTTCTGTCCAAGGATCAGAAACCGCAAGTAACTAACTTTTAATGATGGGTAAACTGAAGTACACAAAACTATGTCAATCCTGTGTGATGACTTGGAGAATTAGGAGTAGAGGTCTCCCAGGTTTGTATTTCCATTTAAAGACCTTTATAGCCTTCTTTTTCAGTCACAGTATCCGTTTCTGTATGTTACAGGAAGTTTTTAATGCAGTGTTGCTATAAAAAAATCCCATAAATATTTACCCATAACTATGTATGCACTAAGTAGCTAAAAGACTTACTCTTATAAATGACTGGTTCCACTAAAGCTGCAGGTACTCAACCGTCTCACTGAATCTGATTTGACAGTCCTGGACTGCAGCAGAACGCAAGACAGGCTGAGGCAGAACGCCAGTCTAGAGATTACCACAGTACTTATGGACCATCTGTGTGAAAAACAGTCACTCATGATATAAGCCTCTCTGACTTCACCAGGTTTATCATAAAGAGCTGTTTATAAGAGTTACTGTTGAAGCCTTGCAGTCCCTAACAAGAAGAAATGCCAGCACAGCAGATGACAAAGGGCTGAGAGGAATTATCTGAAAGCAGATGAGAATTACTCTAATAAGCACAACTTTGAAGTCCAGTTTCAACTGAAACTAAAAATAAAAGCCACGTAGTCCATATGGTCATATTTAAAGGTCTGCCAGCAGATCCACTTTGGAACCTGCTTGACTATACTTTAACTCATTCAATTGAATTTTTCTTTGGGACTAAAACATTCATAGAAGGTCATTGCATAGAAAACATTTATTTTTTTTTAAATCCACTAAGGTATTCTTATTTTTACAATATTAAAAATAAGCTTGAAAACCTCTGTTCATAAGAGGTTGTAACAGTTTCTATCAGCTTTGGCCAAGAATGACACAGTCCTTAGCAATTTAAGATTTTAATCTGCAATCATAATGAAATATCCTATTTCACATGGAAATTTAAACATGAAACTCAATAAAACTTCATCATATGCTCTTTCATGGATTCTCCCTCTTTCTTCCCTTGCTACTGGAATATCTGTTGTACAATTACCATTTTTCAGGGGAAAAAAACCAAAACCCCAAACAAATAGAGCTTAGTTTTGCCAGATCGGGGAACAAGCCAAACGTCAATCTGAACCAAATGAAGGAAGTATTTATTGTGTGATGGCTATTTCTGTGTTATCCCTACCACATTGATGCTCCAGCTTGCAGAGCTCATATTTGATGGGAAACCTGCAAAACCATAAGAACAGAGCTAAGAATGAGCTCTCTGAAAAAAAAACCAAAACAACAAAACCAACCAAACAAAAACCAAACAAAAAAAAACAACAAAAAACCCAAAACACTGCATAAAGTACTAGGGAGATTCAGTTATATTATTTCTGCATCCTGAGCTCAAATCTCCATGGAGCACTTCAGTGGGCTGCTATGAACACAGCCTGATTATAACCTCTTGGTTTTCTCTGCTGTGACATGCTGCATGTGTATGTGTACATCAGCCTTAATAAATCTTATTAAAGCACTTGCTTCTGCTACTATGGGAGCTCATTGCAACCTCAGGCTTGGGTGACCTCCAGAGGTTTGTCTCTTTGCTTTTCTTGAGTCAGTCTCTTGCTCCCTGAAAAAAAAATAAATTCTATTACATTGATCCACAAAAGCCATTACAAGACAGCAAAGAGACCACTAAGTGAGAGCGTCACTTTCTCTGTAGCAGAGTAACCCTCAGCTGTCTGCTCACAGCAATGTTGTTGTGCCATTGTAAAAAGGTTCATGTAGGGCTCAGCAGTTGATTCATCTTTTAAAATAGGCAAATCTTAAAATAAAGCAGAGAACATTCTGCCCACATGCTGCCTGCTGAAAGAAGACAAAATTCTAATGGAAAACTGGGGACTGAATTTTCAGACAGTGATTGCAAGGAAATTAAAATAGGAGAACAGCACTGAAGTTATTTGNGCCATGGGCTGGGCTGCCATCTTCCAGTGCACACATCTTACAATTCATTAAAACGTAAGTGCGACATGACAGAGCTGGCAACTCTGTACGAGCCTGAGACAACATTTGGTTTGGTGTAAATACAGAGTAACTCCTCTGAAAAAGTTCAGGCATCACCCTGGTGACAGGGATGCAATGAGTGCACCAGGACAAGAACTTCCAAGTTCCTCATCCCTCTCTTCTCATCACAAACCCAAGTTCTGTCCAAGGATCAGAAACCGCAAGTAACTAACTTTTAATGATGGGTAAACTGAAGTACACAAAACTATGTCAATCCTGTGTGATGACTTGGAGAATTAGGAGTAGAGGTCTCCCAGGTTTGTATTTCCATTTAAAGACCTTTATAGCCTTCTTTTTCAGTCACAGTATCCGTTTCTGTATGTTACAGGAAGTTTTTAATGCAGTGTTGCTATAAAAAAATCCCATAAATATTTACCCATAACTATGTATGCACTAAGTAGCTAAAAGACTTACTCTTATAAATGACTGGTTCCACTAAAGCTGCAGGTACTCAACCGTCTCACTGAATCTGATTTGACAGTCCTGGACTGCAGCAGAACGCAAGACAGGCTGAGGCAGAACGCCAGTCTAGAGATTACCACAGTACTTATGGACCATCTGTGTGAAAAACAGTCACTCATGATATAAGCCTCTCTGACTTCACCAGGTTTATCATAAAGAGCTGTTTATAAGAGTTACTGTTGAAGCCTTGCAGTCCCTAACAAGAAGAAATGCCAGCACAGCAGATGACAAAGGGCTGAGAGGAATTATCTGAAAGCAGATGAGAATTACTCTAATAAGCACAACTTTGAAGTCCAGTTTCAACTGAAACTAAAAATAAAAGCCACGTAGTCCATATGGTCATATTTAAAGGTCTGCCAGCAGATCCACTTTGGAACCTGCTTGACTATACTTTAACTCATTCAATTGAATTTTTCTTTGGGACTAAAACATTCATAGAAGGTCATTGCATAGAAAACATTTATTTTTTTTTAAATCCACTAAGGTATTCTTATTTTTACAATATTAAAAATAAGCTTGAAAACCTCTGTTCATAAGAGGTTGTAACAGTTTCTATCAGCTTTGGCCAAGAATGACACAGTCCTTAGCAATTTAAGATTTTAATCTGCAATCATAATGAAATATCCTATTTCACATGGAAATTTAAACATGAAACTCAATAAAACTTCATCATATGCTCTTTCATGGATTCTCCCTCTTTCTTCCCTTGCTACTGGAATATCTGTTGTACAATTACCATTTTTCAGGGGAAAAAAACCAAAACCCCAAACAAATAGAGCTTAGTTTTGCCAGATCGGGGAACAAGCCAAACGTCAATCTGAACCAAATGAAGGAAGTATTTATTGTGTGATGGCTATTTCTGTGTTATCCCTACCACATTGATGCTCCAGCTTGCAGAGCTCATATTTGATGGGAAACCTGCAAAACCATAAGAACAGAGCTAAGAATGAGCTCTCTGAAAAAAAAACCAAAACAACAAAACCAACCAAACAAAAACCAAACAAAAAAAAACAACAAAAAACCCAAAACACTGCATAAAGTACTAGGGAGATTCAGTTATATTATTTCTGCATCCTGAGCTCAAATCTCCATGGAGCACTTCAGTGGGCTGCTATGAACACAGCCTGATTATAACCTCTTGGTTTTCTCTGCTGTGACATGCTGCATGTGTATGTGTACATCAGCCTTAATAAATCTTATTAAAGCACTTGCTTCTGCTACTATGGGAGCTCATTGCAACCTCAGGCTTGGGTGACCTCCAGAGGTTTGTCTCTTTGCTTTTCTTGAGTCAGTCTCTTGCTCCCTGAAAAAAAAATAAATTCTATTACATTGATCCACAAAAGCCATTACAAGACAGCAAAGAGACCACTAAGTGAGAGCGTCACTTTCTCTGTAGCAGAGTAACCCTCAGCTGTCTGCTCACAGCAATGTTGTTGTGCCATTGTAAAAAGGTTCATGTAGGGCTCAGCAGTTGATTCATCTTTTAAAATAGGCAAATCTTAAAATAAAGCAGAGAACATTCTGCCCACATGCTGCCTGCTGAAAGAAGACAAAATTCTAATGGAAAACTGGGGACTGAATTTTCAGACAGTGATTGCAAGGAAATTAAAATAGGAGAACAGCACTGAAGTTATTTGTCTGAAGTTCATGAGAAAAGAGCAGAAGATGAAAAGTTGAGGCAAGAAATGCAACTAGTTAGTAGCACCTACACATTAAAACCATCTCTTACTTTAATACTCATTTAAGCTTGTCTTTACATCTGACTACTTAAAGTCAAATTCCATTCTTGGCAAACCAGTGTGAAGTCTAAAGGAAATGGAGTTACTCTGCATTTACAGTTACATAACTGGGCAAAGTCAAGGCTCATTATGGTGTCTTCAGGCTCCTCACACACTTATTAAGTGAGGAATGTTCCTCTTTCAATTATATTTTGATAGGTCACTGAGATGCAAATTCACTTTGCCAGGTGGTACATGGGGATCCTCATATTTAACTCCTTTGGCCTGTTCTTGGGATGTAAATGAACTCATATTGAAAAGAAGTCACCTTCCACTAAAATGGCAGAACATTAATTGCACTCATCTTGCTGACCTGACAAACACCTTCCAGATGTGTCCACTGGACAAAGGTACGAGTTCAAGGCAAAGATGAACTGCAGCAGCAAGCAAAGGAGAAGACTTTCAGGGGTGGCAGACTATGAGGTGCTAGCAGAGCAGACATGGATCTTTTGATCACTTTGTTGATGTCAAAGTCTGGCAGGTTGCTGCTTTTGGGGGAAGGTTGAGGTCATCGATACCATCGAAAGAGGAACATTCCTCTCAGTGAGACAGGGAGGGGAGGCCTCTTTCAGCAGTAAGTCACCTTCTCCATCCCTCCCAATCCTCCAGTGGCAGCAAAGGCATCCAACTCAATTCTCCAAGTCTCTTTCCTCAGATCATTGATCCAGTCCTCTCCTCCTCCTGATCCTCAGACTATTATCATGGCAGAAACAGCTTGGCCTTGATTACTTTCCAGCCCCTCAATCTTTAGACAACAGATAGCCCTGGAAGTATTGATGCATGAAGAAATTTCATGCACCTTAACAACTGCCTTAATTATGCAGCATTGTCATTAGGTGATTTAGATCTGAATATGTGAATCACTTCATCATCCATTGGTCTAAACTGACACTTGGAAAATGGCAATTCCAGGAACAGGGATGTTTGCTGAGATAATGTCAGGCCCCGGCTGTCAGAAAACATACATTTTTAAAAAGCTTATATCCAGGCCTGAGAAATTCCCAGCAGTAACTCTCAGGTGTGAATTTCCCTACAGTCTGGCTCAATATGATGAATTATTAAAAACAGGTGCAGCTGGGACACTCTGGTTTTGTCCATTAGCATGTGAAGAACTTTTAACCAGAACTGACACTTTTGTGGATGTGCATATGCTTGCAGATACAGGTCTAGGTACACTGGTGAAAATGGGGAAAACATAACAGTGTAACATTGAGGAAATAAAACACAAGCTGCTGGAAACACAAAGATAAATGTAATGGTAAAAAAAAAAACCAACAAAAACAAACAAGAAAAAAAACCCCACACCACAAGAACAACAAGTAGGAAAAGAAAAGAACACAACAAAGCACAAAATTACCATAGGGTGAGCATGCTCATGAAACATCATCCCCAGCCAAGTACTTACAAGTAATAGGAGTAGGAATATGCATTTCTTCTAAACATCGACAGCCAGTCAGATGAACAAAATATCCAAAAAGAGAAAAAAAGAAGAAAAAATACATAATTAGATTTATAGGAATCTATGAATTTATTATTTTTTTTCCAGTATACAAAGTATTTGTGCTGCCTGTTCTACTGAGCTACTGTTGTCCTACACTTTTTTTCAGGAGCTAAATCTTGGTGATCAATGGAGACAAGAAACACAAGCTGTGTTTCCACTTCTGCTGTTGGCTTGTGTCATCACGAATAAATCCCCTCACCTTGTTCTTAATTTTGCTGTGTCAGTAACATGGGTAATGAGACTTACCTTTGCCTGTAAAGTCGTTTGAGGTTTTCAGAATGGAAAGAAATATGTAAGAGCTATTAATATAAATAAAAGCAAATAATAAAAGTGTCAACTTAAGGACACCACAACTTTAGAATATGTAGACAATGAGCAAATTGTGTAATGATAAATCAAGCTTCATCAAACTATAAAAGGCAAATAGTTCATTAACAATTCAAGCATCACTACATATTTATAGATGATCACTAGCAGGACACATTAGCTTTCTGCGTCACTGTGATTAAGCAGTTTCTATTACAGTTTTTCAACAATACACTTCAGAGCATTTTGGTAAATTTTTGAGCAGTGCCAGAAAAGAAGCCTTGGCAATCAGTTGTATGTTAAGAGGTGGTGTCTTCTGTTTGATAACAGAAAAGGCTGTTTCACAACAGATCCAGCGCAAGTTACTACATATTAACAGCAAGGCACAAGGGAGCCTCTAAAGCAGCAGCTATGGTCAAGTTGGAGAAAAACAATGAAACATAAACTTCAACCTATTGCAGAACTTTAAAATCCCATCACTGAAGACACAACAAATATTAAGAAGTGCTTAGAAGTATAAATGTAGGGTTCAAGTGTTCACTTTTATGGATGCTCTAAACAGAACTCCCTTAAGCACATGAGGACACAGGTTGCAGTACGTTTACTCTGTGTGCTCAGTCACCCTTTTTGCTATGTATGTATTGGATAATAGTGACTTACACGTGTTTAAAAGGATTACTCTGAAATGACATGTCTTGCCTGGTGGTGGCCCTTGCTACAAACCTGAAATTCTGGCCAGATTCCCAATATATGCCAAAGCACTTGTATGACACCGAGTCCAAAGTACACTTGAATGTGTTTCTAACAAAATGCTATTATCCCCTGAAACCCAGAAGCTCTAAATGCCAGGGCACTGTAGTAAAGGTGCTGAGCTTCACCATGATATTAGAAGTTCCTCTGAACCTCTAATCAAAGGGAAAAATAATCTGGATATGGAAAATGAGAGCCCATGCAGCTGAACACCCCACATCCCCCAAACTATTCCAGAAAACCATCTTCTCATGACAGGCCAGTACCAGATTTCATACAGCACAATCAACTGTAATTATTCCACTCAACATCTTGCTGTACTTTCGACTTCTCCCATGTCTCAGCCAGCAGATATATGTGATCACTTAAGACCCTTAGTTCTCATTAAAAAGCTGCATATCCCTCAAGGCTGCACGGGAAACCTCAGAAAGATTTATTCCAAAAGGAGAGAAAATAAATGAACACAAACAAAAGGAAGAATGTATTTTCTAATTGGATAGGCCACTTTTGCTCCAATTATCTCAAAATATGCAGCCTAAAATAATGGTTTCCTGAGGAATATTTCAAAACTATCTGTAAAACCAGTCAGAGTTATGGATCACTATAAACATGACCTGATCCTAGACTGTATCACACAACCTGAAAACCCTGCTGTCATCCACCTTATATACCGAAGGGACAAAGTTCACTGAATGTGCAAATATCCCTTTGTTAATTCTACTCTATAGCTCTGGTATGTCCTGCTAAAGAGGCTTTTGGGTTTTATTTAATTATTTTTAACTAACAACCTAAATCCTAATCCAGAATATGAAGCTGAATTTTCACAGAAGGAACTAATCCTATACCTGACACAGCCCCAAATCTCCTTTTTTGCTACCAACAGCAGTTTAAAGAACTTTATTTAAAGTGCCCCCATGACAGACTGTCTGATCCTATTTATTCTGTCTTATACTTAAAAGGGTCAGCAGAGGCTTTGTCCACTGAAACACAAGCCTGAGAAGTGTCACATTCTTCACTCCAGGGAAATGCAACTCACAATTTCACCGGAGTTGAAACTGTCCAGCTGAAATCAGAACTCATCCATGTCATTTATCTGCCAGTTGTCGGAGGAGGAGAAAGAGCGAGGCAGAGACGATTTCCTTCACCAAGATGCCAAGAAGCCTTTATTTATTAATTTACAGCTCTTTTTATAACCTTTTAACTTCAAGGCAATTGGACAAGAAGTCAGTCACCCCCTGGGGTGATTGGCTGGGGTGCCACAACACCCATAGTCAAAACATCTTTCTACTGTTTTACAAACAATTGCTAGCAAGGTCACAGCTGTTGAGAACCTTTGCGACCTCACAGGAAGGAAAATTCCATGCAGCAGTATTTTAACATCCACACATCAAAATCTAATCCATTGGCAGGGGTGAAATGAAAGGGTATTTCCTCCAGAAAAGAAATTTACAAATGTCTTGTTTGTCTTGTTTCAACTTGATTTTACTAACTGGTCCTGTATTCTCTATTACAAAAAAACCCCAAAATGTGTATCTATTATTAAAGGACAAACAAAAAAATGCTCCTTAGATAATTAGCCATCATAATAAAAATGAGGTATTTCAAGGTAGGAATCTATTAATGAAAGAAAGTAGGACTGCCTTATGCAGACAAATGCACCCTTGTGGGCACTGACAACTACCTGTAAATTAAGAGGTGAAATAAAATATATTGCAGCCATTTGTATGTCCATAAAGAGATTGTGATATTCGAGCTGCAAGCATCTAACTCATGTATCTAGAAGGTTCCCAAAACTAAGAAAACAAATTTTGTAATGGTTTTGATTTTAGATACTTTGAATCATATTTAAAACATAAGTTTACATATATATCTCTCTCTATATAAATATATACACACACAAGTTTTACATAGATACACACATAGAGAAACTTTAGCAGTCTTTAGGTGACCCCAATGTTCTACTAGAATTTTAGATAGCAAATTTGAAGTCAAACCCAAATCTTCCACTACATAAACCTTCTGGCTGATTTAATTTAGCTTTATGTATCAAACTAAATCCTACAAAACCTTGGCAGTCCCTGGAGATTTGTGCATCTCTAGAAATTTTTGCTCTATTGAAGCTAGAAGCAACTGGGCAACAGTTTTTGATGTCTTGTATATGAAAGGTTCAAAAAAGCGTGATTTGGTGAATCTCACAAAAAGAAAAAGCAGCTTCTGATGAGCTGTTTAATCCTAATCTCAAACCACCGTCTGCTTCCTCTCAGTGTTTCCCTCTCTTCTAATCTTTCCTTCTTCCTTTGCTCTTTGCACTGATTAACAAAATGCTTCATTCAGGAAATTCACTACTGTGCCTATTACCAGTGAGCTATGATGCCCTGGACCATGAACAAATGTCACTGTGATAGGTTCCACCTCCATTTGAAGATAATTCCTCAAGTTTGACTAATTACATTATTTTTCTTCATTGTTGCCTTGCAAGGCTACACTGTCTTGTTACTGAGGCATTAGCCTTAGTGAACTGAAAATTGGAACTCTTTTCAAAGTAAGGTTAATGCAAACATTGAATGCAAGAGCTTAAGCTCCTGCTGCAGAAATGGAACTTTGCTGCTAAACTGTTTTCTCAGACAAGTGTGAGGTCTCAGCTCTGCTCCTCCAGAAGTTCAAATCAGCCTCCAGTCCAAAGCAGCCTCTCCTTTTATAAAAGCTGGTCCCAATTCACATTAGTCTACAAATTAAATGAGCCTGACAGGCTGAAGTTCATCTTCAGGGAACACTTGTCTAGACACAGCTCCAAGCCTCCATCAGATTCGATTGGTGGCGCCTGTTCAAGGGAGACCCCAGGACTGATGCAAGTGGCAGGTCTGCCAGCGAGGCTGGAGGTGCTGCACAGACTCAGGGAGAACAAGCCTCCAAAAACCTCATTCTACACTGTTAGAGCTTCTAAATTGAAGAAGATTTTGAAGCTGATGAGCCAGTCATTTCTTATAATAGTTGTGTATTCCAGTGGGTAACCTTGTAAATGGCAGGAAACAGGCAGAGAGATACAGGCTGCGGGGATTTTTCCCATTTGCACTTGGGGGAGGGGTGGCAACAGGTGGGAAAATGTAATATTCCAGCTCAAGAAAGAAAAGGAGAAAAATTTGTGTTTCTAATACTGCCACTCACCTCCTTTACCATTTTAATTTTGACAAAAGATGCCCAGGTTAGTAGAGCCTATGGCAAAGCCACATACAGCAAAGTTCTGTCTATGGGAAATCACACCCAAATTCACTAAACATTGCTGCTTTAGTGACCAGGCCAGTCCCACAGAAGAATGTGGGCACTGTGTTAGAGGCCAGCTCAGGGCAGCCACCACCTTGGAAATTACTACAGCAAGCAAATGGATGCTCACATCTCCAGCCTCTAGCACTTGCTCTGCATTAGGATAATTGATTCTGGGTTTGCCTGTGTCTTCCTGTCTATGAGAAACCAACTTCTCTTGCAGCAGTCATAAGAGCTGAAACATCAGAAGAAACAAATATTGGGAAAAGCTGGATCTTACTTACCTGAGTAAAAACACATTACAAAAAAAGCCCCAATAATAATTTAAAAAAACCCCAAACAAACAAAAGATACAAAATCCACTCAATCTACCTGCTAACTACACAGTAACAGCCTCTAAATTGCCTCCTAAAATCTACTAGAAGTTTTTATACTATGAAGAAAATATGCAGTCTGTTTAAAAACAAACAAAAACTGAACACTTGATAATATGATAAATAAATGGAAAAGTTCTACTTTTTTTTACAAGATTCTTACATATTGATAACTTGGCCTTTGGCTGGTTTTCCAGTGGAATCCAGAAGATAACAATGCTGAAGCACTGATATGTATCAACATGTGGCATTGCTTTGACAGCTTTCCTTTCAAGTTTTATTCTTCAAGCTGAAAACAAAAGCTTTTCTTAAAGAGCTTTTAGGAAGGCAGCAGGAATGGATGAGGGCTCAGTATCAAAGGTTTTAATTTCTCTGACGATGGAGATTCTCCATCTTGGTAACCCTCCTCTGGACTTGCTCTAATATATCAGTACCTTTCTTCTACTGAGGATCCAAGACTGGACACACTATACCCAGAGCAAAGTTAACAACAGCAAATGGAAGTGAACAATCACTCTCCTCAACCTGGTAGCTACAGGCTCACTAACACTGCCCAGGATACTTGACCTATTTGCTTTGCTGCAAACATACACTGTCCACCTGTGTTCAACTTCACCACCAAGACCTCCAAGTCCTTCTCTGCAAATCTGCCTGTACTGTTGCATGAGGTGACTCCATCCCAAGTGCAGGACTTCATTAAGATTCATGAGGTTCCATTCCCATCAGCCTGTTTCTCCATCCTTTAAAGGTCCTTCTGAATAGCAGCCCTGCACTCCTGCATCTGTAGCATAGAGTGATTCCATTTGCTTATAGGCTCTGAATTAAGATGGAGGAGATTGTATCTAGATTTAACTGCTGCTCTTATTTTTGGGAAATGTGTGACTGTCATAGAGATCTGAGAACTCAAAGGAACAGAGATTTGCTTTGAAAAGCTACACTCCCTGCAAGATACCAAGTAAAATCATCAAGGCTCTCACACCAGCTGTATCTGAGACAAGGGGCTGCCAGGCTACTGAGCACCTGTTTAATTTAGAATCAAATTATTGTTGAAAAGTAGGTTACACTTTCAGAAATGTGACTGGTAATAATATAAACAAAATACATCATTTTCTTAAGAAACCCTCTTGCCTGGGTGGTTTTCTGAATCAGCATATTACACCGTAAATGTTGAGCTTTTCAAATTGCAGCAAGGACAACAGTCTACTTCAGAGTGTAAGTGCAAATGGTCCAAAGAAAATCACACACAAATGAACTCGCTGAACAAATTTCATTACCATACATGATTTTTCCAAGTTTCTTTCCCCCACAAACTTAAGCTAACTCTTGGAAAGATTCTCAATCCTCTGGTTGCAAAGATTCTAATCACACTGGTTGCTAAACACAAAGATTCTAACCACCTTGCTGTGTGAAAATATGTCTCATCAAGGCTCATTTGGGAATGAGTGTGATCACTCATTGACCCTTGATCACATTATTTTTCCTGACTCTTAAGAACAAATTCTTGACTTCTCTTAGACCACTGTTGCACTAAGTGCACAGGCTCACATGCCCACTTCCAATGCTCTTGGAAGTGGGCACGTGTTTTTTCATGAACTACCCATTCTCATTAGTGATCAATTAATTATCATTCACTCTTTGCAGCTGCTCATATAGTATCTGCCAGAACAGGCATCTCTTCTGGGTCTACAACTTCTCAGTGGTAGTTTTACGCAAACAGGTACTAGCTGCCACCTTCTGTAACGCAAATAGAATATTTTATCTCTACCAAATTTATTATTCTTTTCTGAAGTAACAACATTCTAACCAGAAGGTCTAAGATGGAAGCAAAGCAGAAACTTACCTTCTCTTGATGGTAAGCATTGCTCCCAAGAGGATAATAACAAACATCAGCAGACCAGCTATAACTCCGGCCATTTTCACCGTGCTGTCAACCTGCTTTTCTGGTTCCACTGCATTGGAATTCTGGGTGGAAGCTCCTTAAAAAAATGGAGGGAGAGGAAGGAAGAGATAAAAAGAAAATTTGTAGAAAAACTGTGCAATGATCCACTTTAAATATTAATTTGAAAGCCTAAAAAGGTATTTGCAGTTAAATTGCAACAATTGTCAATCTAACCAAATCTGCCCTTAACAACGGCTAATGACAGGTAATTCAGAACAGTAATAAAAATCTCAGTGGAACCAG
>VYZU01012089.1:61684-90096 GCA_013401355.1 Ceyx cyanopectus
GGATAACTCCGGCGATTTTCACCGTGCTGTCAACCTGCTTTTCTGGTTCCACTGCATTGGAATTCTGGGTGGAAGCTCCTTAAAAAAATGGAGGGAGAGGAAGGAAGAGATAAAAAGAAAATTTGTAGAAAAACTGTGCAATGATCCACTTTAAATATTAATTTGAAAGCCTAAAAAGGTATTTGCAGTTAAATTGCAACAATTGTCAATCTAACCAAATCTGCCCTTAACAACGGCTAATGACAGGTAATTCAGAACAGTAATAAAAATCTCAGTGCAATGCAACTGATTGGTATTTTACCATATTATACCGTAGCAGGGAATTTACTCTTCTGAAACAATGAGCAGACACCCAGAAGCAGGAGAATGCCTAGCAGTTGTAAGTACAGAATTCTGTGATTCTATGATTTTAATCTCAAATACTTTAAGTGGAGGTGCAATCCTTATTCAACAAAATAATGAATGGAAAAGTTTGCAGGAACAAATCCCATAATCATACTTGCAGAGAAACTTTTTTTTCCCCCTTCTAAAATCAGAACTCATTTGTATTTCTCATCATACTGGAGGCCTGGCTTTTGTAAACATATGGTTACAATTATGCATGGAACAAGCATTAAATTCCAGTGCACAGAGCACCCTCCACATCATCTAATGTATTCTGGGTAGGAGCTCTGCAGCCCAGGTGAGACAACATAATCCCTATTCAAACTGTTGGGGTGTCTAAAGCCTACACATCTGAAAATAAAATGTACTTAGGAACTTTATTTGCACATTATTTCTTCTTTTACTTTATTGTCTGGATCTGACTTTAAGGGTCTTTGTAATAACTGAGGACCTTGCAGAACGTCACCCTCTCCCCTGCTGCTGGGGCTACTTGTATGGTGCTCATTGAACAGCTTAACTCTGCTGACTTCACTACTTGCTGCACAGAATTTTTCCAGATACAGCTTAAACCACTGAGCTGGTTTTAGAAAGTCCCACAAGATTTGAGTCACGGCTACTCCAAAGACTAAATAAGCCTACCTTTATTATATTCCTGCTAATTACTCCTAAAAATATCATTATTGTATTTGAGGAAGTTAAATGAATTCATGTTACATGAGATCCCATGGGTTTCACCACTGCTGTTGTGGTCAGCCAAGTCCTGTGCTACAGCTTAAACACAGTATGAAAGAGGAATCAGAAGTGCAGAGTCTTGTCAACAGACCACATCAATGTTTTATTCTTTTAACAGCTGTGTGACCTTCAGGAAAAGCTGAATTGCTTCTGTTCAGTCTGGCTTAGGGTCATAGTACTCTATCAAGTCCATGTGAGGGTGAGACAGCAGAAAGCCTCACTGGGTTATTCTTTTGCCCATTTGCCAAACAAACTGTACATGCTTTAAAAGACCTGTCTGCAAGGATGAGCCCCAACGATCATCATGATCAAATCATATTAGTGAACATAGGGCTATCTGATAGGTCTGAACAAGGTCTTAGCTAGTGAACTTCCATGGATGAAGATCTAATCTTGAATAGCTACGTATTCCCCTCATCCTATCTTCAAAAGCACATATAGAACAATGACACAATAAATACAAATCAAGAGAACTCACCACATGCAGTGATAGAAGTCTGACTACACTTTTCCTACAGCTATGCTGTTAATATAGTTTGCCCCAGCAAAACACAGCATTTACCAAGCCAAATTGCTGACTGCTTGAAGAACACGTCGTCCAGCTTTTTGTCACTGACAACTCTATTGCTTTGCTGCATCCACCAATTTTCCCATTAAGTTACAAGTTCACTGATAACTTCTGTGCTCATATCTGAAGTGTATTAATGAGACTTCTGAGCGTGAAAATAAAAGAATGTATCAGTTACATATTACCATCTTTATTTGACAGTATCTCACAATCTTGGAACAAACCTGTCCAAGAGGTGAGCTGTATACCATCATGACCCATAGCATTTTTGTACCATCTGAATACCCTCATGAACTGTGAGCCACATTAAAAAAATATAAGAATATGCTGTCGACTCGTTCCTCCAACCCACCAGACTGGTTTGATTTTGACAGGCTGCTGCTTGTTACTAAAGGCAGTGTGAGGTCAGTGTATTTTTATTTGATACTTCTCATCCCAATGTAGCCTACTGCAGCTCTAGAAAGAGAATAAAGGCTCATTATCTACCCTGACACCTACACACACTGGTGATGGAGTCACTTGAATCTTCTGTGTAACTCTTTTTATCTATCTTGGCAAAGGCCAACAATTCCTTTAGGCTACTAAGCCAGCCATTTGCAAGTTGTCTCAGCTAATTGTGCCTAGGAATGGATAATAATGACAGTATTGGTGAATTCCTACATCTTGGGTTCTTAAAGCTTTATAATGCAACATAACCACAGAAATCTCGTTTTTCTTCTGTTCTTTCCTATTTTCCTTGTAGATGCCTATATCTTCTCTGGTTGCTTGTACTCCCACTTGCACCATCACCAGCTGTAGGTAAGGAGAAAGTTTCTGTTCTGGCAGAATAAGGTCTCTGAGCTGTTACTGTCCTTGCAGATGACTTCTGTTGTTCCCAAGAGCAATGCATTTTTTGAATTCCATTTTGTTTCTCTCCTGCACTGACATGCAGGCAGATCTGAAATCCTCTGAGCATAGCAGCCCATACAAACTGCTCCGATAGCCACTTCATACAAATATATTTTAAATACAGTTGGAAAGCTCTGTACTAGTGCACTTGAGGGGCCACCCTTTTCTCTCTAAAAACCCACTGTTTCTACATTGCTGACATTAAAAGTGAAAGAAAATAAACTATACCCGTATTTTCTAGTGATTACTTCCACCACATTTCCTGGAATAAACTGATCCTCATAACAAAAGCTGGATACTGGAATAATAGGCTATGGAACAGGTCACCACTGTTATTACTGTGTGTGTTTCAGTGGCACCCAGAGCCTTCGCTAAGGCCAAGACCCCATTACACTGTACTAACAAGAAGTAGGACAATTTTCTGCCCTAAGCTTACTTTCTTAATAAGGAAGGCAAATGATAGAAGACAGTGGCAGAGAAGCGAGCACTGTAGGTCCCTTGACTCCCTATCTGTGCATTATCTCCTGGACCAGGCTGCTACTTTTAGAGAGATACATTTATGTACTGTACAAAATGTGTTTTCCCAGAAGCTTGACCAGTGGCATGAATCTGAATCCACAGCATCAGCATTCACCCAACACTCCACATTCATAGCTATTTCAAAATTTTAGTCCTTTCCCACCAACCTACTTTACTTTGCATTTTCAACCCCCTACAAGATTCCTAGAGCTCCTTGCTCTAGCACCTTGCAGTGAGACAGAACATGCCACATGCTTCACAGTCATGGAAGATGCTGTTCTGGTGATGCTGCAGACATGCAGAGAGCAGAGCAGGGATGAATGGGTCCTTTCCCAGAGTCTGGCCTCATCAGCCCACAAGAAGTCAGGTTTATGGATCATCAAGCATTGGTTCAGTAAGGTACAACTACTAGAAGCATGACTTCGTATTGTACCAGAGCCTGGCAGCTTCCAACCTTTTAAATGTCTCCTTGCTTCAGATCACAGTTAAAGCTGTCCCTGCTGTGGCTGATAACTACAGGACAAGAATTTTAAAATCCAAAATTAAGTCCAGTATAGAGGGCTGTTACTGTACTGCAGAGATGAATCTTTCAGATCTCTTCAGCTGGAATGTTTCTGTCCACAAGGAAGAGATGACATGTTTAGCTGCTCTGAGCTCAGAGTTTGTTTGCAGGTGACTCCAACAGCCTGAACTCAAATTCTTGCCCATCATAATAAAAGAGAAGGAAGTTCTCAGAATGCTAAGAAACTGAAAAATCATCTACTTACTACCAAGCTATACAATCATAGAAT
Organism: Ceyx cyanopectus; assembly: GCA_013401355.1. Classification (NCBI taxonomy): domain Eukaryota; kingdom Metazoa; phylum Chordata; class Aves; order Coraciiformes; family Alcedinidae; genus Ceyx; species Ceyx cyanopectus. Next base: position 65,567 of record VYZU01012089.1, read on the forward strand.
GATAGACATACTTCAAATCATCTTAATACTCACTCAAGGTAAACAATATGCTATTTACTTTGTGTATCTGGAAAGATTAAGAATATGCCTTTGGCATCACAGGCAGAGCTGAGGACTGCACTTCTGGACTGACACCCTCTAGCAACTCCATCAGACCATGCAACCTCACACAGATGGGGATAGGAATGAATGGGAGGGACAGGGGGACAGAGGGAGAACCATAAATGGTGGCTAAGTTAAAGATACCATGGCAAACTTTCAGGCAGCAATTTATTCACAGCAATACTATTTGAAAACAATAAGCCACCAGATATAAAGTGACCTTCTTTGTGGAGCTGACACACTGAAGAACATCCAGGAAAGAACGATTATTAAATACATGTAGCTAAGCAGGACTGATAATACAAGTTTCTTCTGTAAAACCTGTTCCACAAACTAATTTGAAGTGTTCTTTATTTGAAGCAGCAATTACAATATTGCATTAAAAAGAAGTTAACTGACAGAATAAAGATTTTTTCAAAAGCCACAGGCTGGAGGAAAAGACAGGTATATATGAGAGATTTCCAATCCTGAGGCAGAATTAAGAACGTGCTGTGATAGAAATGGTACCATAACCATCAGTAGCTGCGTCACTGCTCAGGGGAGAGAAGCATCTGATTCTACAACAGGAGGAGGAGAAAAGCAAATAAAACACCTCTAAGGACAGGTGGGACAAATACCTGGGTGCTTGGAAAAGGTAGCACATGAGAGAAGCAACACAAGTAATGGGAGGTTCAGGCACAGCCAGATGACAGGAAAGACCTACAAAAAGGACAAGGCAGTCTAGCAAAGACCAGGTTTGGTTACAGATCTGTAACACCTAAGAATCCAACTTCTTCATATAGAAAGTCACTCTTGAAACAAAAACCAATCAGAAAAAAATACTTTAAAGCTTTATTTAAGCCAGATAAACTAATGAAAAATAATGGGTTCAAAGTCATTATGGGTTCAAATGAGCTGCTCAAATTAATTTATTTGTAGTACACAATGGCCAGGTAACAGGCTGAATGTAAAATCTCTTAATAGACCTAGAGGTTTATTTTCAAAAGACAGTTATTCTCAAGTCACTTGTAAACATTATTTTGTTTCTCTTTTTTTTTTTTTTTTTTAATGGTGCTTTCTATGCAAGTGGTCTACAAATGATTAAAACCTCTCTGCGGGTATGCGGGTAGAAATGTTTTCCCTTAGGCTTTCAGATTCTTGTTATACCTGTACCTCTGAAACATAGTTTGCGAGAGGCAAACATGAGGTCAGATGTACTTGTGAGAACAATAATGTCGAGGCAAAGGTGGAAGGGCACTGATTTACATCTTGATTTGGAATACCAGTTGGCCAGCAAACCTTGCACCTGCTCCTTGTGTCATTGGTGGCATGAGTGGCTTGGGGAAGACAGACTGGTTTACAACATTCAGCAGAGTATGCCAGAGAATAAAAAAAGCCAAGCACGATGCCAGTGCATCTGCACATCAAAAGCCAGCATAGAGAAGTCATCTCATCTGAAAGACAGCCTCCACCTTAGCGATTTCTTTGTTGTAATTCATTAAAAAATGATTACCACCAATAGTATCACTACTGCACATGACGTCACTACACCAATTTTCTACCTCCAGTTTATTGAAAGGTGCAAACTTCACAGGTTCACAACTAAAATGAGACATTCCCATTGATTTTAAAAAGGCTCAAAAAGGAATGAAAAGAATTATGAGAGCTACAAGCTTTCAACCATTTACTGAGCTGAGAGAGCAGCAAAACAAAGTAGTTATGGAGAGAAACACAGACCAGAATCTACATGAGGCATTATTGGGCATATAGGTTGAATCTGTAGGAGGATGAGGGTAAACACACAGTGAAGAATCAAGATTTGCATTAGTAAACTGAATGAGAATTAAAAACTAGCACTAAGAGTATAATTGATTCTGGATATTCCAGGCAAATCCACCACAAAGGCTTTTATTTTCTTCTCCTGTTTTGCTTCCTCTCCTCAGAACAGAAACACTTAATTTGTGCACAAGGCAGATATAGAAAAGAAAGAAAAAGCTCAGACAAAGAGCAGCTGTTGTGATGCCTACAAGTTATGTGATAGGTCAGAGGCTGATAGCATGTTTCCATTTTAATGCTCCACTTTTGCAGAGAAAAAGGAAAATAGCGTTAAATTACAAAAATGGAAAACAAGTAAAATTGCCTTTATCATAAGTTCAAACTTATACACATGACTTAATTTTTAAATGGCCTTAAACAGACACAGGGAGATTGATCTTTTGACTGATACAGGCAAATACTTTACAGTACATGACAATGCTAGGGATGTAAAATAGACTCATCACACCCTACAAACAAAACCTAATTAACCTTAGCACCAGCCAGTCCCCGCTATGCAGTTACTTTGCTCTCATCAGGGTTATCATTAAAAATACACAGCTACATCAGCGACAGGAATTACAAAACCACTGAGCAAAATCAGAGGTGGGTATAAAATGCATACTGAGATAAGGCCACCTTTTGAGTCCAGCTGGCCAAAGCTGTTTTAAGTATCACAGTGGTCTATAAAATCATAGAATCATAAGATTGAGTGGGAAAGGACATGTAAAGGTGATCTAGTTCACCCCTGCAGTGAGAAGGGACATCTGCAACTAGAGCACGTTGTTCAGAGCCCCATCCAACTTTACCTGGACTGGTTCCAGGGATGGGGCATCAACCATCTCTGGGAAACCTGGGACAGGGTCTCACCACCCTCAGTGTTAAAAAGTTCTTCCTTGTATTTAGTCTAAATCTCACCTCTTTTACTTTAAAATCATCACCCCTCGTCCCGTCACAACAGGCCCTGCTCAAAAGACTGTCCCATCTTTCTGACAGGCCTGATAAAAACCGTGTCTGATTAAGACTTCACCCTCGAGCTGACTGAGCAGCATGCAAAGGAGAGTACTCATCATTTTAGAGTAAGGAGTCATATGGCCAGTGCATCAGGGAGTCTGAGTATATAGGCTCTACGTGTGCTGCATAAAGTACTGGGAAGCTTTCTACTTTTGTGGAGTTGAAGAGGCATTTTCAGGCATGTCTTGAATTAAGATTTTTCTTTTCCTCTACAGTGGTATTACAGTATAGCCTCTTTCACACCTACTACACTTGTGACATTGTCGTATACCCTCATGCTACCTTATAGTTTTTAAACTGTCCAGTTTCTGGAAGAAACTGATAAGCTAATGTGTTAATAATAGCCCTATTTCTGAACACTGGCTCACTGAAAAATCTATTTAAGGAAATAGAGACATAACGTATCTGTCATAGCCTCAGGCTGTCATGCCTTTGGGAGTGCTGTTTAAGGACACTGATAACACTAATCTGTTTATAAAAAACTTTTTAAGTGACCTACAGGACCTGACCAGGGGCTCATACATCTTAGAAAGCAACTGCAGGTATCAGGAAATGGAGTCAAAATACTGACTACCTAGAGAAGTTGGTGTAAGCATATGAAGGTTAGGAACAGGCAGCACTGCTGTTTTCTAAAATGGAACAGCCCTCTTCCTGGTCCTCCACCCCTGTGAGGAAAGATTCAGGGGAGGTTCAGACAGCTCTCCCTGAAAACTGTGACACACGGCCAGCAGCATCCTTTCACTCCAGGCTGGNAAAGAACTTTTTCTCAGTGAGGGTGACAGAGCTCTGGAATAGGCTGCCCAGGGGGGTTGAGGAGTCTCCGTCTCTGGAGACACTTAAGACCCGCCTGGATCTGTTCCTGAGAGACTTGGTCTAGGTGATCCTGCTCAGGCAGGGGGGTTGGACTAGATGATCTTCTAAGTCCCTTCCAGCCCCTAATATCTGTGATTCTGTGATGAGGTTCTTCACTGATTTGAATCACAGAACCATAGAATGCCAGCTCCATCCTCTTGACATCCTTTCATATTTATAAGCATTAATGAGGTCACCTCTCAGTCTCCTCCAAGCTAAAGAGACCCAGCTCCCTCAGCCTCTCCTCACAAGGGAGATGTTCCGCTCCATCATCTCTGTGGCTCTGCACTGGACTCTCTCAAACAGTTTGGTCTGTTTGGCAACACTTCCTTAAGCAGCAACAGTGAAGCTGGTTCATTATCTACCTAAGTTAAGGAAGCCACTAAACTCAACATTTGAAGTCCCTCTAAGTAAGTCTTGATACCAAATTTGGTGAAAATAAAGATGCTTACTGGCTAAGTGGGCATCCACGTGCCTGGAAGTTTGTCTTCTCAGCAGGAAGTATTTTTCCATAAGAGCAATGCTAAGTGTGTCTCTTATTAACAATTAATTATGGTGACACATAGACTTTAGAAGGCAGATATTTGCTCAAGGGAAAAGAAAAAAAACAACAAACCCCAAACACTTCACACATTCAGCTTAAAAAGTGTGATGAAACACTCTGAAATAAATAGCACAAAACAGAATAAACCTGTCAAAGGAATAACATTCCAGTGTATCAGAAGACAAAACACAATAGCAAACAGATTTGAAGTGGGATGAGATGTATTTATAAAATACATTATCTGTCTAAAAAACCAGAATATATTTCAGAAAACAATAGAGTGTTCTTAAATAAATTTGAGGGAGCAAGAGCTATTAAAAGAACAGTTTTCATATGCAACAAAACCATGTGAACAGTAGGACTTTTTTTCCTCATTTTTTTTTTTTTTAAGTCTCCCCCCCGCTAATCATTTCACTGTCATCTTTCAGAGCCAGTTCATTTCTGAGGTCTCACGATTGTTAAGCACTCATCTCCCAGGGAGGTCCCTTTCTCAGTGCTAATGCTTTACCAAAAAGCAGGAACATTTTCCTCAATCTTAGAGGCATTTGAACTTCACAGTAATCCTAGTGCCTTTTTGCCCCTGTATCATGACAGCTGCCCTCATGTGTAGTTACAAGAATTCTGGGGTAAGGAAGTCAGAGCTAGATAGGAATATAACCATGAGCACTGGGAGAGGGACATAACTATAAAAATTTAATCCATCCAAAAAACTGAGAAACCAATCCTCCTGTCCCTCACTTCTGTATTAATCACACATAACTTTGTAACATCACAATAAGTAGTTCTATGTACATCAGGCTAAAGTAGAAGAAACTATTTCCACAAGCTGACAGGATTTTCTCTCTGTATTTAAAATTTCTGGAGTGAAATGATGATATTACTCCCAGTGTTATACACAATGAGACAAGTTTATGACACACAGACCTTTGAGTTCTGATGGAAACAGCAAAACCCTTGAGACATTCTCCCCATTAGTAATCTGTGAATGATTTCAGACAGTGCTACTGAGGCTCAGTTCTGCAACATCTCTGGTCTCAGCAGAAGTTTGTATACAGAGAACTGACAGCATCTAGTTTTCATTTTCCTGCCATCATGTCTTCAACAGCAGGACTTCATTGTCTATAAGGAAGTGCAATAATTGTCCCCAGAAAATGCCATAGCTACTTTAATTCTAAAATGCAATGTCATCTCCATGCATGCACAGGGAGATGATCAGCCTCTGCAGAGGGTAAGCAAAGACATCCATGGGGCAGTTCAGTCATGATCAAGTGCTCTTGTGAAGATGGTGTTTGGACCTCCAGGTGATCCTCTGCACAGGCGTGTATACACTTCAGTGCATGAGGAGCGCCATGTAAGGAGTGCCCCTTTATACTGTAAATAGAGTCACTGTAAAAGTATTTTCCCATGAAAACCACATATGAAACAAGAAGTCACTGAGATACTCAAACATATGCAAGATTGAACAGCTTTCCTTTTCCTGAACTGATAATCACCTGTGCTCAAGAGGCTGGGCGGGTTTCGCGTGGTCACCTGTTGCCTACCTATTACTGCTAAGAACAAGCAAAATTGTTTCCAGGCAGCATGCACAAGAAAAAAAAAAAAAAAGAAAAGAATAAAATAAAATAAAAATGTACCTCATAATGATTATTAAAGTTCCATTCTTTCATTTGCAAGAACTCAACATTTCAAGGAAAGAAAAAATGAGTATCTGGAGATAAGGAACCATTAATGAGCCCTCTGCCTTGGTTTCAATTACACTGTGAAATTAATTTACTGCACTTTAAGAATACAAGAGGTAATTGCTCTCTCTTGGTAAGAGGTTGCAATTTTCTCTAATAAAGTGTCAATATAAATATTGCTTTAAGACTGGGAGAACAACTCAGTTAATTTGGAAAGAATGGTACACAGTAAAACCAGTGCTATCAAGAAAACCAAATGGCAAAACAAATAAACTGGCTGAACGAAAATTGTATGGCAGAGAGCTGGCAAATCAGGGTTCATTATAAACTTATTTTTAAAGAGTGTTTTATGCTAATGATATGCATCCAAGTGATTACTGCTGTGAAAGACAACATTACTCCAGTAATTTAAGAAAAGGGGAATAGCCTATGGGAGGGGAGATGTTTATGGCTGGAAGTGGTAAGAAATCCGAGACCAAAGAAAGCAAAAATAAACATATACATAGATACAAAAGGTTAATAAATGTGGGTTGAAAACATGGTGGCAGAATGTGAAATGGCTAGATGGACTGGACAAACACAGAGAGCTTTCTGATGGATTGTCAAACATCACCACAGTAAGGACAGAAAATGGGTCCCTTCCCTGCACTGGCCCTTTCCATCCCAGCATCAGTCAACTCTTACACTAAGACACTGAACAGAACGAGATACGCCCATCGAATGTGCTTGCCCAGATGGGTATCTACTAGCTCTGTTTAGGAGGATCATAAAATCATTCAGGTTGGAAAAGACCCTTGGGATCATCAAGTCCAACCATTAATTCTACAAAGTTCACCCCTAAACCATGTCCCTTAAAACCACATTCAAACAACCCTTCAGCACATCCAGGGATGGTGATTCAACCACCTCCTTGGGCAGCCTATTCCAGTTAATTCCAGAATGCACTACTGGTGTCATGACCTAATCGTCTGCAATGCTGACACTCCCCCTACCCCAACATTTAATAAGCCAAGACACAAAGATGAGAGACCTTTCTTGCAAACACAAGAATCAAGTTCATCTGACCAGGAGCACCCCCACGCAGTAGTGCATGACTGGAAGAGATGGGAGCAGCTCCTGCCTGGAGCTGAGCTGAAAATGAGTCTATCTGAACAGTCTATTCCATGATAAAAGGGGGGGGAGAGAAAACTGGGAAATCTCCAAACCTCTCTTTAATAGACTAAACCACTTTTTAAAGAGTTGTCTGCTTTCCTTTCCTTGGGATTGAGGCAATGGGACATACAAAGCAAACTGCTTCCCAGTAGCGACAGTGGAACAGCCTCATGCATTTCTCAAGTAATTAAAGCTACTCAGCTTCTTAACAGGTGCCTTGCAGCAACACCCAGGATGTGTTATAATCCCCAACTAACACACTGCCTAACACATTTTATTGCCTAATTACTCCCACGCTCATGTTTAGTGCCCTTGTTAATCTAGTACTTCAAAAGAACAGTTGCCTTGCTTAAACATGTCTTGATCCTAATCTTCTAGTCATTGGTGTATATCAGAACTCATTCCACTAACGTTAACGGAGCTACTGCAGCATCAGACCTCTAGGAATGGAAAAATCAGGCCTATATCCTAAACTGAAGGTTTGGTCTAGCACCAGCAGTGTGTATTTGTTTTCTTGAATCAAAACAAAATATGCTTTTTCTCTGGTACCAACTCAAAGCAGAGCTTTCACACTGTCAATGCTGAGATTAGCCCTGATTCAAAAAGAAGACATTTTTTTCTTTTCCCTGAGTCTCGCCAAAGACACCACAGCAGTATCCTTGCTGACAGCTCTGATGGTTTCATTCAGGGCAGGCGACACTTTTGCTCATCCTACCCTCAGCAAGGCAACACTGCAAATAAAGGTGAATACAGGGCAACACCATTAAAGATAATATAATGAGCTGGCAGAAGACAGCACAGACACAGTAGGTCATTTAGAACATCCCAGCTATCAGCCTTTGATCAGGTCACCATGTAATTATAGTTCCCTGAATGCCTCCGCCTGTCTGCACAGTGGGGAGAGGGCAAGTTCGACAGCTTCCTTCAGGGCTGAGATGTAGAGCACCCGAGTCCCTCTAGTCATACAACATTTATCTACAGTATGGTGGGAATTCAGCCTCATGACATATGGAAATCTGTGGGAAAGCTCCAAACCACACAACCATGTTGTTCAACTATTGCTCAGCTGCTCATACTTCACAGGAGCCAGAAATGGAAGATACTGTTACTTTGGTCAAGACTACATCTATGGACAAAGGAAGACCTGTTGATGTCATCTATCTGGACTTCTGCAAGGCTTCTGACACGGTCCCCTACAACATCCTACTCACCAAGTTGGAGAGATATGGATTTGATGGGTGGACTGTACAGTGGATAAGGAATTGGCTGGATGGTCACATCCAGAGAGTGGTGGTCAATAGCTCAATGTCCAGATGGAGAAAAGTGACAAGTGGTGTCCCTCAGGGGTCTGTACAGGGACCTATACTGTTTAATATCTTCATTAATGATATTGACAATGGGATCGAGAGCACCATCAGCAAGTTCGCAGATGACACCAAGGTGAGTGGTGCTGTCAAAAGGCTGGAGGGATGGGATGTCATCCAAAGGAACCTGGATAGGCTGGAGAGGTGGGCCCAGGTGAACCTCATGAGGTTCAATAAGACTAAATGCAGAGTCCTGCACCTGGGTCAGAACAACCCTCACTATCAATACAGGCTGGGGGATGAGGTGCTGGAAAGCAGCTCTGCAGAAAAGGACTTGGGGGTGTTGGTGGATGAGAAGCTGGACATGAGCCAGCAGTGTGGAATTGCAGCCAAGGAGGCCAATTGCATCCTGGGCTGCATCAAGAGAAGTGTGGCCAGCAGATCGAGAGAAGTGATTCTGCCCCTCTACTCTGCTCTGGTGAGACCTCACCTGGAGTATTGCATCCAGTTCTGGAGCCCTCAACACAGGAAAGACATGGACCTGATGGAGCGCATCCAGAGGAGGGCCACAAAGATGATCAGGGGGCTGAAACACAGCCTTATGAGGACAGGCTGAAGGAGCTGGGGTTGTTCAGCCTGGAGAAGAGAAGGGTCCAGGGTGATCTTGTAGCCACCTTCCAGTACCTGAAGGGGGCCTACAGAAAGGCTGGAGAGGGGCTGTTTACAAGGGCCTGTAGTGAAAGGACAAGGGGTAATGGGTTTAAATTAGAGAAGAGTAGATTTAGACTGGATATCAGGAAGAAGTACTTTACCTTGAGGGTGGTAGAACAGTGAATAGGCTCCCCAGGGAGGTGGTTGGGGCACTATCTTTGGAGATATTCAAGGAGAGGTTGGACAAGGCTCTAAGCAGCCTGCTCTAGTTGAGGGTGTCCCTGTTCACTGCAGGGGGGCTGGACTAGATGACCTTTGGAGGTCCCTTCCAGTCCTAAAATATTCTATGATTCTAGGACTACAAATTCACTTGTGATGTGTACCTTGCTTTTGAACTGCAGCAACACTGGGCCTTTTTAAAGTTAAAACTGCATGAAATTAACCACAACTGTGCATATTCCAGTGTCCTTGCTAATGGTCAGGCACTGAAAAATACAGCAGTACAATTCAGAGAGTGAAGACAAGAGGAAGAAGAAAAAAAAAAATTTCCAGAGAGATTTCCACACTCTCCATATAAAGTATCTGCTGTCAATCAAAAATGATAACCACTGAGACTGTGAGAATAAACACTAGATCAACCATCATATCTTGTCCATTTCCATTCATGTCAATCAAGAAAAATCCCAAAGATTGCCAAAAAGCAGTGGCTATAGGCACCCTTAGGCTCCACCCATCTCTTTTATATCTCTTAATGTTTATATAACATTAGCAAGAAATCCTTTTTTTAAAAGGGGCAACATTCTGAAGCACCAGAATGAGGGGAGCTTATTGACTCTCCCAACTGACTAACAGTTTAATAAAAATTAAATTGGTTTGCAGAAGTCATCTCAAGGTCAAACATTTCTGTGATACTTTTCTGAAGTGCCTAAGTCAGGCAGTGAAAACCAAAAGGTAATGTAAGAATGAGATTTTTTCAAGCTATGTAGGTTTTCATTTTTCTTTGAATAATCACAGAGCAAGTAACTTCCCTTCCAGCATGACAACATTCTTCCACAGCTCCAGAACAACTAAATAGAAGAAACTACAGGTTTCCCCAAAATCAATCAGTCATGCTCTGGGAAAACCCCGGAGAGACTTTCTTCACCCAGACTCATCTTACTAAGTCCTGCTGTTTCTCCTTTTACCACCAGAAAGCCAAAATAAGATCTCTGAAATGGTCACATGACTATCAGCTAGAAAAACTGAGGGGGAAGAGGAGACTGAGACACATACAATGTCTGTAACCCAGAGAAATGAAATAAATAAAGATTTTTACGAGGAACTTTTAAAAACTTGAGAAGAATGAGAGGATATTGAAAGCACCAGAGCCCACAGATGAAAAGGTGAAAAGGGAGAAATGGCTTATCCTCCTTGGCTTTCAGTGGTGACACAACTGCTTACAGCCCCACCAGTTCAAGTGTCAGGCCTCAGCACTTAAGCACAAGCAGGAGCATTATGCACCTCCTGCCATCCCAGTGCATGGCTTTCTGTAATAGACTGGGATTGTCTCCTTACGAAGATGCAAAATGTCTTTTTCTGCTACCCAAGAGGTGTTAGCTGGGGCTTCTTTGAGCCCTCCCAACCCTCCTTTAGGTGCAGGTGCAGAAGTGATCAGAAGTAAGTACCTGAAAACAACTTCTGTTACTGCCACGAGACAAAAAGGAGTGAAAAGGATGGAAAAATAAAGGGATGGTGCCTCAAAGAAAAAAAGAAAAGAATGTGTTCCTGCCAATTTTGTTTAATTCTTGAAAGACTCCCAGGTATTAATGCAGTTATTTCACCTTACAGCAAAGCAGCAAGAGCACAGGATGGCAACCCTGAGTTTTGGAGATGGAGAGCTACCTGTAGCATGGCCCATGGTGATTCCACTCTCATCTCCTTACAGCTCAGCTTGAGACTCCTACATGACATGTGTTGAGTAATTCTTTTCACAGCTACTCCTCTGTGTTACAAGTAAATTGGTTTCTGACACCTTTGCTAGTAAAGCAGCCCCTAGGTTGATTTTGAGGTCCTTAAAAGAGCTGTTAAAAACAACTCCAAGGAGGAATCCAAACATTGTCATCATTGGTCCCTCAAGAACTACACCTTGTGAAGAAACCTGGGGATAAGAGCATTGCATCTTAATAGTATTTGTCTCAGAGTTGCTCAGTCTTGTCTATTTGACCTATTGATTTGGTCTATTCAAACTTCAATTAAAATAAGGAGGGTACTTCATTAGTTTGGTGAATTATACCATGAATATGGCATGATGTAAGAATCATGACCTGCTTTGTTCAAGGTTAGGCTTATGCAAGATCTCTTCTTATCTACTTTTTACAGTTGCAGAGAGAATGAATGAAATCAGAAGCTAATGTCGCCGTTTCAGTGATGTTCTCCCAGTAGCAAAAACAGTTGGGATAGGAAAGCTGTTGACAGAATAAGGAAAAGACAGAGACAGAGAAAGAAACCCTGTCTTAGAAAAATAACAGACTCCATACATAGTGAATTGGTTCTGTAAATTGTTGTTCTGTCTTTGTAATCTTGCTTAAAAAAAAAAAAAGCTTTTTCTTGAATAGTAACTGTAATCAAGTTGTGTCACCACTGAAGCTTTTACATTACTGGTATTGTGCTTTACAGGAAAAAAAATAAGAGATCCACATACCTTTTGTTGCAAGCCGGACACAGTTGATTTTTGTTTCCTGAAAGAAAACAAAATACAGAAAAACATAAAGATGTGTAATTTGTCCATCTGCAATAAACATACATTGATTAAAAAAGAAAGGTAGGAAAACAAACAAGTGTTTTTCTTACACTCCATCTGTGAAAATACCGCTGTCTGTTTCAGCTGCATAAAACACTCCACAGAACGGACTTTCCTACAGATGCTGCTCTAACTGTTGAGAAGAGAGATAACATGTTTTTCCACACTCAGAGTGCAAGTGATGGGTCTCATGGAACTGCCTGATTAACTAATAGAATTTACTAGTTAAATGACGTGTTCTGTAATAGGCAGGCAAGCCTTGGGTCAAAAGTACATGCAAATGTACATCTAATTTTCATGCACCATTACTGCAGATTTTGCAAATTAGGTATTTATTTAAACACATGGCAAACAGTCACTGGAATATTTCTCCACTCTGCCCTGCATGGGAAGCAAACCAGCAGGTGAGCTCTGCCAAGGAGCTGCTACACCACTCCTGGCCCCACTGCGCGGCTTCAGCACAGAGCTGGGATCAAACCCAACGCTTTTTTGTTCAATCACCTCAGAGCCTGCAGAGCTGCCTGAACAGGAGTTTGGATGGGAGCAGAGATGCTATGTTTGGCTTCACTCACAGCTCAAACCCTTCTCAGGCCACCTCTGCTGATAACACATCCTTTCTGGCATCCCCAGCTCCTCATTCTACAGCCTGTATTGGCAGGGTTTGCTTCAACCCGATGCGTGTTTGCCATTCAAAGCTTAATATGTTGCTTTGGGTAAAAAGCTGACTTTGTCAGGCAGTCACCTGCTGCAGGGTTTTTGTAGAGCTTTGTCTTTACACACTCTTATACATGTCTCTGGTGTAATGAAAACTGCATAAATTACCTTGTGTAACAACATCACATTAATATTGATGCTGTCTATGCTCTGGAAACAACAGCCCAGTAAAGGCACTGATGAGCACCTCTTTCCATCTGCAAGCAGCATGAGGAATCTTGTGAAAGTCTGAATTTGGTCTTGGAGAAAAATCTGTGACAGACCCTTCTTGGTCCACTCATAAACAGAGGGGTCCATCATGCCTTTCTCCTCATACTTTGGTTGTGCTATATAGGAAGGGGACAATTGCAGGATCCACACTGGGATTTCTGATCCTTTTCTAGGCATGCCTCAATAGAGCAGTCAGCCACACCATCTGGATATAAGCAGCCCTGTGTGTAGTCTAGAAAAGACAAGATACTCAGATGGACAAACTGTCCCTTTGATGTTGCCTTCAAACTCTCTCAAGGAACTCCTGGATCACAAGGACAAATTACATGTGTTAAGGACATCTTTTCCCAGTCATACAGACCCCAGAGTGGGACCAAAGCACTTTTTATCCCAATAAACCAGAGGCATTTCTCTTTGATTCACTGACCCCTCTCTCCCTCCAAAATCAACTCCCCTACACAACCCGTACAATGACCAGCACTGCAAAGTCAACGCAGATGTACAACAGAGCTCCCCATTTATCTCTGCCCTGTGTATAATCAGTTTGAATTGCTGGTTATTCTGGAAATCCAGAATTGCTGGTGCCGATGTATGAAGCTGGAAAACCCCAGCTTTATTTTCAGAGCACAGTTTCAGCTGTGAATAATGCTGGGAATTATAAGACAGATCCTGATGTATTTTTCAACCTACAACAAGGTGACCTGGAAAATCAACAATGAAAAGTACATTAAAAAATATCAAGATAGAGTTTTTTATGTGGATGCTTGCTCACATTTTGTTGAGGAAAATTTTCTTGTGTATTTGTGGCTTTCTGCTGAATACAAAGTGTATCAAAAATCTAGAGAAATTAGTCAATGCTGAGAAAGAAGAAGTGAGAAAAGAAAAACTGAAATCTCGTTAATGGTGCTGTAACTGATCTCATTTGAGCATGTGCATGTTCCCGCACATTACCCTCCCACAGGGTGATCTGAGCAGACAGGCTGCAGCATGATCTGTTTGCATCTGTGTCTACTAATAGCTGCACTTAACACAGACAATCACAGTTATCAGAAACTATGATCTGACTCTACCAAAAGCAAAGGCAATCAAGCACCAGAGGAGCAAGGCCTCAGAACTTCATTTCAAATTGCTTCTTCTAGGAAAGAAAACAAAAGAAACCTGTACAGATATCAGGTGTCCAGCAACTACAGATGCTGAAGTTTAAAGACTTGAAGTTAGTCCATAATTCCTGGTTAGTGTTGATTATACTATTGATTTCCATTGATCACCTCATTGATCAACCCACTGCTCATCTCTCTGGTGACTCAAAAGTGAGATCACTTTATGTTTACTTCATTTGTCATTGATTGATGATGGGAATTTTGAGATTGTATGAAATTTTCTGCCAAGAAACAGAATAAATACACAGCTTTTCTTCCCTCCCAAAAACCAGTAAAACCCTTTCCCCACAATCATATTTGTCTTCTGAAGAATACTATTGATTCAGACAAGGTGCTTTCCTGCACCCAGTAAAGTAAGATACTTCTCTTCAGCCATAATAAAGCAGGAACAAACATCATCAGTAATTCTCAATTATCCATTCAGATGGATTAAACCAATTACAAGAAATCAATAAAATAAAGGGATAAAAATATTTAGAATTAGAAAAAAATGTACTGAGGACCACGGTAAGCCCTCACGGACAACACAGATCATGCACAGAGACCTGAAACTACACCATCAGCCTCTTTCAGCATCCTTCTGACTTTTCAGATATTTAAAGTGATCTTTAAATGTAGTTTGTTTCTTTTTCAAAGCAAGGGAACTGATGCTGTCTACTAATCACTAGGGTTTCTAAACACACATTTCACAGACGTACAGTGGATAAGAAGGCAAGTTCTGCCTCTATCTCTCTTCAGTGTTTGGATGAGAATAATTTTCTTCAGAAAAGGGCTATAAGGGCAGCAGGACATATGTTTATGTGACAGCTGTATCTTCACAACCTATAAGGGCAAATGATTTTTTTCCCCCTTTTTCTTTTAAAATGACAGCTTGCTGTTTACAAACAACAATAAAAGAAGCAGAGCTTTTTCGTCCATCTGTTTTCACACCCACTATTTTTTATTTTCTTTACTATTGTTATGATTTTGCATTAGTTAAACAGTGCTTGCCTCATCTGAAGAGCCACCTGCCAGCATCAGTGAGACATGCTGTCCCCAGACATACCATTCAGGGCTGTCCTGCAACAGGCTCAGTTTCATCAGGTAGCTCAAATCAGGGACAGACAATTTTAACTTTCGCTGGTGCACAGACAAGACAAGTAATTACCAATCTTCCACTTGGCCTCAATTTCAGCTTCAGTTCCCCATCTCCCAGAGCTACACACTGAGCATGTTTGTTAGCAAGCTGCTTTACACAGGACAAAACCATGGTTCTGCCCACTGAACATCTTAAGGAATTACTTTTTTGATCCTCAACATATTTTGCCCAAGTTCAGGAAGGCTCTCAACTGTGTCTTTCTTTTTGATCCCACCAAAGCCAAATGTTTGCTGTCCTGAAAAGTAATCATGTGCACATGTCTGTGCAGGATCTATTGACTACCTTGTAATTTCTACTGCCAGCTTAAGGAAGCTGCTAGCTCTCTGGAAGACTAAGCAAAACCTGGCATTGCTTTTCCGATTAACAGCTATTTTGTAGTACCCATGTAATCTGGAGAATGGAGGCTTAACGAAGTGGTTAGGGCTTTTATTATTTACAACAGGAAGCTATTTCGATACACATTTAAATTAAACACACATCTCAGACATGAGGTAGACTAGATGAGGATTATTCACTATCCAGAAAACACTCAGGTCCACATAGTCTGGCCCAAGATGGCCAACCAGATGTAGAAACAGGGGCTTAGAAAGAGTCAAGTGCTTCCACAGCTGCATTAGTTCTGCCCCAGCATGAGAATGGAAGTAGGAAATAAGTCAACAAAACTGTACACCTAAAATACTACTTAACATAGAGCTCCTCAAAAGCTGCTTAATAGTTCACAGAAGCAATGCAGGCAGCCTTGGTGCCACTTTATTTTCAGAACACAGCTCATGCTCAACTGAAGTACCTCACTGGGTTTTTGTGGGCCATCTTCACAGGAATGAATGCCACCTCTCTGCTGGCAGCTCAATCCAAACCTCTAGAAAGTCCCAGAAGAATGTTGTGTACTGTGAGTAGACCTGTCAGCATCTAGAAATCCAGCCTGAAGTCCCCTGATAATAATGAACTACCTGACTGTGCATGTAGCACAAATCATTAGAGAGGAAAAAAAAATCAATAAGAATCTCTGTAGAGTCTATCATTCCCTCAAAAATAATATTCTCATTGATTCCTCTGGTGTTACTTTTCACAATTCTGGCCTGAGAACATCATTCACCTGTTGGAGCACCAGTCTGCAGGAGCAGCTGCCAGCATCTCCCAGCATCTCCAGCTGCCTTACAGAGGCTCCTGCCTCATCTCCCATTTAGAGGAAAAATGACCAAGGATTACTGATTGCAACTGTGCCATTACAGATCTCATTTTAACTCAGTGAGGTAAAGGGCAAATGTGGGAAGGATTTTGAGGAAGCTCTGGTTTCTGAGCTGCTCAGAAAGTCAGGCAGGTTTCAGACAGCAGCAAAAGAATTCTCCCCCACATGAGCACATTGCTACATCACCAACCAGAGACTGTCACTTAAAATGATCCAGGAAAAGAACATGGGAACAACAAAACGTGCAACATCTACCTCTGATTCTTAACTCAGTGTAAGGGCAAGAGAGGAAAGAAAAACCTGGTCTTGCTGCCCTGGCCTTGCCACGCTGGCCTCACCTTTCAGAGGGATAAACACTGTGAGGGCTGGTGTTTTAAAGAGACTGAGATCAGAGAGGTTTTCCAGACATGGAAAACTCCATTCTCTGCCAGGCAGCCATCTGTAGCAGGTGGCATCAGGACAACCAGCAAACATCCCTTAACTACCTGGATGGCTGTAACAGCACAGGTGGGGATCCTGCCAGAGGAAAGCAATGCCAGTTGTCCATTCTTCTTACACCACTTCTCATGCTAACTCTAACAATTGAGCAGTAACTAACGGTGCTTCTCACACCCACAGTTACAGAGACTGCAGTTCTGTGTCATTTTTCTCTTTTTTCCCCATCTTACTTCAAACTCTGACACATTTCAGCTCAGCATCTGTCTTTCAACAGTCCCTAGGAGGGAGATTCACACCATTTGGAAGCATTTTGTATAACAAAGCTGGTAAAAACATTCTGTTTCACACATGGTCTGTTTAGACCTGTCTGGAAGCAACATCATCTTGACCGAACTTCGTGCAATCGTCCATAGAGAAGAATTCAGCCAGTGGCAGCCACCTCATTCAAACCCCCGGAAAAGTACAACATGGCAAAAAGAAAGGCAGAAAAGCTCGTGATCTGATTTCACGGCAATTTGCCACACTTGTTTTGCATCCAGCTGTTAATTATGTTCCTTTCACTGTAACAATCACAGCTAATGGTTTCAGAGCAGACAAGAACACCAAATGAGCACAACCTTCCACATAGAGAAGACCTGAAACAATGCAGAACTCCTACAACACTTCTACCTCCTCCTAATCAAGTTTTTTGACCAAATACATCATGTTTCTTCAAATTAAGCTCTCCCCAGAGTTCTACATTTCCAAAGCAAGATGTTCTGGTTCACTGCACGAAGGTTTCTCATTTCAGGTTCCAGCTGGGGAAAGAAATTTTATCATTTCATAACTGTCAATGATTAATGAAACTATAGAATATCCTAATTAAAAAATGAATGGCAATGTTCAATGCCACTCACCAAAAAAAAAAAAAAAANTCAAGTGCTTCCACAGCTGCATTAGTTCTGCCCCAGCATGAGAATGGAAGTAGGAAATAAGTCAACAAAACTGTACACCTAAAATACTACTTAACATAGAGCTCCTCAAAAGCTGCTTAATAGTTCACAGAAGCAATGCAGGCAGCCTTGGTGCCACTTTATTTTCAGAACACAGCTCATGCTCAACTGAAGTACCTCACTGGGTTTTTGTGGGCCATCTTCACAGGAATGAATGCCACCTCTCTGCTGGCAGCTCAATCCAAACCTCTAGAAAGTCCCAGAAGAATGTTGTGTACTGTGAGTAGACCTGTCAGCATCTAGAAATCCAGCCTGAAGTCCCCTGATAATAATGAACTACCTGACTGTGCATGTAGCACAAATCATTAGAGAGGAAAAAAAAATCAATAAGAATCTCTGTAGAGTCTATCATTCCCTCAAAAATAATATTCTCATTGATTCCTCTGGTGTTACTTTTCACAATTCTGGCCTGAGAACATCATTCACCTGTTGGAGCACCAGTCTGCAGGAGCAGCTGCCAGCATCTCCCAGCATCTCCAGCTGCCTTACAGAGGCTCCTGCCTCATCTCCCATTTAGAGGAAAAATGACCAAGGATTACTGATTGCAACTGTGCCATTACAGATCTCATTTTAACTCAGTGAGGTAAAGGGCAAATGTGGGAAGGATTTTGAGGAAGCTCTGGTTTCTGAGCTGCTCAGAAAGTCAGGCAGGTTTCAGACAGCAGCAAAAGAATTCTCCCCCACATGAGCACATTGCTACATCACCAACCAGAGACTGTCACTTAAAATGATCCAGGAAAAGAACATGGGAACAACAAAACGTGCAACATCTACCTCTGATTCTTAACTCAGTGTAAGGGCAAGAGAGGAAAGAAAAACCTGGTCTTGCTGCCCTGGCCTTGCCACGCTGGCCTCACCTTTCAGAGGGATAAACACTGTGAGGGCTGGTGTTTTAAAGAGACTGAGATCAGAGAGGTTTTCCAGACATGGAAAACTCCATTCTCTGCCAGGCAGCCATCTGTAGCAGGTGGCATCAGGACAACCAGCAAACATCCCTTAACTACCTGGATGGCTGTAACAGCACAGGTGGGGATCCTGCCAGAGGAAAGCAATGCCAGTTGTCCATTCTTCTTACACCACTTCTCATGCTAACTCTAACAATTGAGCAGTAACTAACGGTGCTTCTCACACCCACAGTTACAGAGACTGCAGTTCTGTGTCATTTTTCTCTTTTTTCCCCATCTTACTTCAAACTCTGACACATTTCAGCTCAGCATCTGTCTTTCAACAGTCCCTAGGAGGGAGATTCACACCATTTGGAAGCATTTTGTATAACAAAGCTGGTAAAAACATTCTGTTTCACACATGGTCTGTTTAGACCTGTCTGGAAGCAACATCATCTTGACCGAACTTCGTGCAATCGTCCATAGAGAAGAATTCAGCCAGTGGCAGCCACCTCATTCAAACCCCCGGAAAAGTACAACATGGCAAAAAGAAAGGCAGAAAAGCTCGTGATCTGATTTCACGGCAATTTGCCACACTTGTTTTGCATCCAGCTGTTAATTATGTTCCTTTCACTGTAACAATCACAGCTAATGGTTTCAGAGCAGACAAGAACACCAAATGAGCACAACCTTCCACATAGAGAAGACCTGAAACAATGCAGAACTCCTACAACACTTCTACCTCCTCCTAATCAAGTTTTTTGACCAAATACATCATGTTTCTTCAAATTAAGCTCTCCCCAGAGTTCTACATTTCCAAAGCAAGATGTTCTGGTTCACTGCACGAAGGTTTCTCATTTCAGGTTCCAGCTGGGGAAAGAAATTTTATCATTTCATAACTGTCAATGATTAATGAAACTATAGAATATCCTAATTAAAAAATGAATGGCAATGTTCAATGCCACTCACCAAAAAAAAAAAAAAAAAAGCAATTTTTCATGTGCAAGGGAACAAAAGGCTATATTTTAATTGTGCTAAATAGTTACAGTTTTAATTTCTTTTTGCAGATACGCATTATCAGAAATGCCATGTTGCAGCCATAATTACTAGGAGGCTTTACAAATCAAAGCTGCTCAGGTTATAGATATAAGAGAAAACCCAGAACTCCTTAAATATAAATTATATTCGTAAACAATTCTTGGAATGATGGAATGAAATACAACTTACTCTTTACAGCTTCAGAAGACTGGATACAAATCATAACTCAATGTCTGCAATGTAGGGCTCAAGGATTTTAGCAAAAATGAAAAAATATCTCAGCTCTGAGGATCCACATACTGCTCTTGGACATTTCCTCTATGATTTTCCCCATATGCACTTCCAGGATATAAAAGTGGAGCAGAGTCTGGCTGGAGGCCTGTGACTAGTGGAGTCCCCCCCAAGGGTCAGTGCTGGGTCCAATATTATTCAATATATTCACCAATGACCTGGATGAGGGGGTAGAGAGCAACCTCAGCAAGTTTGTTGATGACACCAAACTGGGAGGAGTGGCTGACACAGCAGCAGGCTGTGTTGCCATCCAGAGAGACCTGGACAGACTGGAGAGCTGGGCAGGGAGAAATTTAATGAAATTTAACAAGAGCAAGTGGAGAGTCCTTCACCTGGGGAAGAACAACCCCATGTATCAGTACAGGCTGGGGGCTGATGTACTAGAGAGCAGCTCTGGAGAAAGAGACCTGGGGGTCCTGGTGGACAGGGGGATGGCCATGAGCCAACAATGTGCCCTCGTGGCCAAGAAGGCCAATGGCATCCTGGGATGCATTAAGAGAAGTGTGGCCAGTAGGTCAAGAGAGGTTCTCCTCCCCCTCTACTCTGCACTGGTGAGACCCCACCTCGAGTACTGTGTCCAGTTTTGGACACCCCAGTTCAAAAAAGATAGAGATTTGCTGGAGAGAGTCCAACGCAGGGCCACCAAGATGATTAGGGGAGTGGAGCATCTCCCTTATGAGGAGAGGCTGAGAGAGTTGGGGCTCTTTAGCCTGGAGAAGAGGAGACTGAGGGGAGACCTCATTAATGTTTATAAATATGTTAAGGGTGAGTGTAGAGAGGATGGAGCCAGACTTTTCTCAATGTCATCCAATGACAGGACGAGAGGCAATGGGTGCAAGTTGGAGCACAAGAGGTTTAGGGTCAACACAAGAAAGAACTTTTTCTCAGTGAGGGTGACAGAGCTCTGGAACGGGCTGCCCAGGGAGGTTGTGGAGTCTCCATCTCTGGAGACACTTAAGACCCACCTGGATCTGTTCCTGGGTGACTTGGTCTAGGTGATCCTGCTCTGGTGGAGGTTTGGACTAGATGATCTTCTAGGTCCCTTCCAACCCCTAATACCTATTAATCTATGAATCCAGAAGGAGTGGGAACCACACAAAGAGAGGGAACCACATAGAGAAAGCAAGAGCAGGAACCAGACATTAATGTTGCCTCAACCTACAATGTCAAGGGAAGCTCAATTTCCATTCATATAACCCATTTGTGGCATATTATATTGTACTTAAGAAAAAAAAGTCTTTTATTCCCTGGGGATACATTCACTAGCAATTAACTATCACACATGGGGGACCTAACTAGACACAGAGTGACATATACATATATTTCACAATTTCCTTTATAAAGAGAAAGCCAAAATTGAATTAACTGAGTAGAGATGGAAGGAAACTGTATCGACTAGAAAGGAAACCAAGGTGAAAACCAGTACATTATTACAGAGATCTGTGCTTGTCAGACACATGGCAGAAACTCTGCAGGAGAAGGGCAATAAATTAAGTTAGTAAAACACAAAGATATGTTGTGAACATTGATTGGCATTGCCAGCCCTGTTAAAGATGTACAGCCCTCTGTGATGTGAGGCTGTGTTTTGGGTATTAAAGACACTCTCCCAAGTGGTGACCTTCGATTGATTTTTCTAATTTTGCGCTTTCAGAGGTGATGTCTTAGAGAATGTATGAATGTTCAGGATAGATTCATGACAATGTTTGCAAACATGCTAATAACAGGCTTGGCTACCCAACTTCTTGATGCCATGTTAATGCTCTGAGCATCCTCATGAGGCCAGAGTGTTAAATTGTATCATGTTATGTAAAAATGAAAAACAATTAGAGGAGTCAAAGGGGAGTGCTTAGACTGCATCTGGCCTGTATACTATTAGCTGAACTGACCTGAAACAGGAAAGTTAGAAGATAAGGCCACAAGCTACCCTGGGCCAGATCACAAGAGCAAAAAAGAGTCTTCACTTTATCTATGAGGGGATTTGTTGGGGCATTACATGTATGTTGTTTGAGTCTGGGATTAGGGCAGAGTAGATTTCCTGCACAGTCTCCATTTTAAACTTTACATCACTGAGTAAATAGATGTAAAAATATAGTCCAGGCTATTCAAAAGGACTAAGAAAGACATGCACCTAGTGGCCTTCCCCTTGCTTGAGCTGAAAGCCCCAACCATAACTGCTAATTTATGATGTGATCAAATGCAAGCTACAAGGTAATCCAACTCCATAGCTTTTTGGTAGTTCTTATCTCATAATGTCTTCTCCCAAATCACAAGCACTGCAAACTGAAGACTATCAGGATATTGCAGTTACCTCTTTTAAAAACACAATAGTTCCAACTCTGACATTCATGCATGCAAGGGAAAAAACCATCCAAATTGTAAGCAATTCCTTCTGTCAATCAAATGTCAACATGTGCCTTTACAGAGCCTGGCTCCCCAACTGGTATCCCATTGGACTTAGGTATCAGAGAGAGACTGGAGTGAAGGAAAGTAATGGCACATTTAATTTTATTCAGATTCCTATAAGAGCCTAATAATAAAGAGGAGTTAAACTGGCACCCAATGGAGAAGGAAGGAGAAAGATGAGGAGAGTAGACAGATATGGTCATATGTATAGGTCAAGTTCCATTTTCTCTGCACTTACTCCATTTGCCTTGCTAAGAGCCTGGAAGTATATGCTGTAGCTTTTCAGGGGAGAAAGTGGAGCATTCCAGTATCCATTGTAAGTTTTGTTGTCACCCACTGTGAATGGTTGTGTGACGGGTAGGTTGATGGGTTTCAGCTCAGCTGCAAAGTAGTGTGGTGAGTCAAGACTGGAAGCATTCTTGTAGCTCACTGGGACAGAGAAGCATTCAATGATGTCTGCAGCTCTCCGTGCTTTCTGTAGTTTCTCCTCCTTGACAACAAGTTGATAGACACTGAAAGGGAGAGAATAAGGTCAGATTAGAGCCCCAAGAACCTTAAATAATATTAAGAACCTTTCCAACAATAAAAGGAAAAGAGTAAAGCAGAGCAAGAAACACACAGCCAGGGTATCACAGTAAGAACAGCTCTTGGAACATCAGAAACAGTGGCAGTGGCCACTGGAAGTTACTATGAGGGCAGGATACTTATCACTGGCTCTGTTGATGTAGTTGAGTTGATCAAGATACACACTGGTGAAAGTCAGACTAGATTTCAATCGTGTCACTCTTTGGGAAAATCAAGCAACTAATAAAATACCCAGTCTGTCATGAATTTTTAATGCACTGAATATAAGAAAGCAGATGCTTTCTTCTTCATCCCCCAAGTTGAAACATGAACTGTTTCTTGGGCCAAATGATGACTATGGTACAGAAGAGCATGAGCAGGTGGCAATGGTGTCAGATACCTTTTGAAACAGTTCCAGAGTGCAAGAACCAGTCTAGATCAAAAAGATTCTCACATCTAAGAATGGAACTTTTTTTTTGGTCCTCCACCTTTTTTTGGGGTGCTATGTCCTGAGATGGAGAATTCTCTAATGTTAAATCCTCATGTCAAGTCTACTCCTCCTACTTTCTATCACTAAAGGCTGGCTTATATACTGAGCAGGTGGCTTTAGAGCTCTCCCAATTCACTTTAGTTCCAGGAAGCAACAACTCTTCATATTCTTTCCAGCTCTATGAAATGTTAATCCATTGTGATTCCTGCTAAGCTTTTGGCCTTTATGCTATGTAATAGCAATCTTGTTATCTCTAGCTGATTATTTCAGGCTTAAAGAGGTTGCAAAGCATACAAATGCACTCTGCTCTTTTCCCTTTTTTCTTTTTTTTCTCCCCCCTCCCTCAGGCAGTTAACAAAGCCCTTATGATCAGTGCTGCTAGAGCTGAGGCAGGTTCACTGGCTGCTTAACACCACTCACCTATTTGACAAAGAAAGATACTGCTGCAGTCATTTTGCTTTTTGTCAGGATATTCACATGTGCTGCCCTCACCTATCTGTGTGAGGCTGGTCCTTTGTTTAGTTAGACAGGGGAGATCGATTAAAAGATTGGAAACAGCCAGCAGTGTATCATTCTCCTGGCTTTCACAGGCTCATTGTTGCAGAATGATTGGACTGAAAAAATTTCTAGCATAGTCATAGCTCATCAGCGCTCCAGTGGGAAGAGAAGTTCTGGCACCTTCAATAAGCAGGAGTGAGACAAAAATCCAGCTCCTGCTTTTGAATTAGCTGTTGCTGCAGGTCTGCAGGTACCTGGTACACTCACCACTAACAATGAGGCGGTCAGTGGAAATCATTTGGCTACCACTGCTAGACATAAAAACAACTAATCTTTACAAGGACGAGCAATTTATGAATTACTCGTTACTGAAGTTGTCCTTACACAGGCAGCTACTAGGGGTTGCTAGTGCAGCAGGAGCACCCACTAGGCACATGGATTGAAGTCTTCAGTGATGTTGTTGCGGTTTGGGGTCAGGGCAGCCCCCAGACCGATAACAGACCGCTCTCTTTTAACCCCCCTCCCTCCCCAAAGGGGAGAGAAAAGGAATAAGGGAGAGAGACTTAGTGATTCGAAAAAGGAACTAAAGCAATTTAATCAAAAAAATGAAATGAGGTATATACAAATATATACAAATATATACACAGCCA
>VYZU01012089.1:90188-149573 GCA_013401355.1 Ceyx cyanopectus
TGCTGCTAACTTCAGAAAGTGCAGTTAGTTAGAAACTTAAGCTAAAAAGCAAAATCACTGAACTGAATTTGCTTGCTTTTCACCCAAACCAGGACAGATGTCCTGTCAAAAACTTCTGTCAATCCTACAGTTCATTGAAGACTTTAATAAAACATTTTAGTCCTTCTCTGATATTTTATGATTTTTAACAAGCTAAATGGATTTACCAGCAATACTAAGTATTATCATAGAGGAAGTAGTGGGAGCTATAAGCAAAATCCTGTTCAACCTAAACTTTTTCCTCAGCTTAGCAGAAAAAACTTGTAGCTTGCTGTTTTGGATACTATTTACCAACAGATTATCTGCAGGTTCTTATTTTGACCCTTCTCTGCAGCAATAATAATCTAAACTACTGGGAAAGTTTGTCATTTTGTCAGCAATGTGTAAAACTTTGTGTAACTTTTTATGGGCATTTGCCACATGCCTTCTAACAGAAAAATGCTTTGTTTCTATTTTATCCAATCCCAAACACCTGCAGTTTGTGGATATAGAAAATACTTCCTTTATGTATATACATAAATATACATGCATAAATAGATATATATACATTAATTTTCTTTCAGCCTACACAAGTGTTCCTTCTTCCCATCTCCCCAGCCCTAGAGTTATCCTGGTTATCCCACCTGAAAGCCATGAGCCTATATACTTGTCAGTCCATGAAGAAAGGGAAGCTCCCAGAGACATGAATTTCCAGATAACTGAACTCTTAACAGCTCTCTGAAGAGAGGCTCTAGCCAGGTGGGGTTGGTCTTTTGTCCCAAGGAACAAGCAACAGGGGAAGAGGAAACTGCCTCAAGTTGTGCCAGATTTAGGAGGTTCAGGTTGGACACGAGGAGCAATTTATTCCCCAAAAGGTCTGTCCAGGCTGCCCAGGGCAGTGGTGGAGTCCCCATTCCTGAAGGGGTTTCAAAGCCATGTAGACGTGGTGCTGAGGGACATGGGTTAGTGGTGCCCTGACAGTGCTGGGGGAACAGTTGGACTTTGTGATCTTAAAGGTCTCTTCCAACCAAAATGATTCTACAATTCTATGATCATTAGAGAACTTATTTACCTTTGAAGACAGTCTCAGTGTCTCCCTTGGTGATTCTAATATACACTCCACCACTAGAGGAACTCTTTTTTTTTTGGTCATAAACTGGAGTTTTGATACATAGAACCTAATAACAGATACTCTTGCCTATACTCTTGCACATTTTCACTTTCCTACTTAGCCTTTAACAATACACTTGCTCCTTTCATGGGGATAGTTAACTCTTTTAATGACCTGAAATTTTGCTTTTAATGTTTATTCTTTAGGAGTAAATTGAAGAGTCTCTGGAATCACAATGGTACGTTCTTGAGCATTCAAATGCAATGTAACAGATATCCCGTTTGTGTTCGAGTTTAAATCCCATTAATTTCCTGCTCAAACAGTCTCCTTTTCTACAAAAACAAGAATCTGAGCTAGCACTGCTGGCCTTTGCTCCCTCTGTCACAAAAACCTACCCTGGTGAAACTCAGGATGAGTGACTTGCTTCTTTCTGGTTATAATTTTTCCTTGATGTCTGAGGTGATGCTAACGACACAGCATGTTCATTGCTGTGTGTGTCTCCTGCTTGACTTGGTGACCATCACCCCAAAGCCTTGCTCCTTTCTCTGAGTCTCAGTTATTTGGTAGCAGTCAAGCGGCCAAGAGCATGGCTGCTTTCAAAGACTACTCTGGGCTGAAGATTAGCTCTGAGAAATTGTTTCCTTATCAGATGATTACTCTGGGTCTCACTTTCTATAGTTTGATCCCAGTGTTTTGATCTGTCCAGACCACCCAGAAGCTCAGGACTCACAGTTCACCCCTGGGCTAACACACAGACTGGTAGTCTTATTTTCTTTTTTCTTCTTTTCTGCTCTATCTTTGCATTCCAGATTATGTTCTTTTCCTCATGTTTCATTTTTACCTAAGATCAGAACTTTTCTGCCTGCCTTTAGGGCATTTTCAGACACCAACTTCTCTGCATTAACCAGGGAAGTGCTGCAAGGCACATCAAGTGCTTCCAAAGCTGCCACCATCAGCATTAAGATGCTCTCATAACTGTTTGCCTCTTCACTGGAGCAAAAAGCCAATGATCCTCAGTCCGAGTGAAATTACTGTGGGAATTCTGTGCAGCAAGCGTGCAATTACCCACCCTGAGGTTTGGCCAAACCATCCCCATTAGTACAACAACCCTCAAAAGAGTAAAAGTAATTCAACTTTGTTCAGAAGATTATAACTTTCTGGGACTATGGTTGGGCACTAACTCAAACACAGTGAGTAGGATTTGCCCTTCTAGCCTGCAAAAGCACTGCAGCTGCAGGCACATCTCTGTTTTGGTGCTGAGTAGGGTCAACTACTGGGGACCAGTTCTGTTTATTATCTTAATGAATGACAAAGACAGTGGGATGGAGCACAACCTCAGCAAGTTAGCAGATGACACCAGACTGAGTGGTATGGTTGATGTGCCTAAGGGGCAGGATCCACCCAGAGGGACCTGGGCAAGCTGGAGAAGTGGGCCCATGAGAACTTCATGGGGTTCAACAAGGTCAAATGAAAGGGTCTTCACTGTAACCCCCATCAACAGCACAGGAAGGGGGATGAAGGAATTGAGAGCAGCCCTGGAGAGAAGGACTTGGACATGCCAGCAGATGAAAAGGTGGACATGACACAGCACCATTTGCACACAGCCCAGCAGCCAAAGGCACCCTGGGCTGCACCCTAGCAGCATGGGAAGATCCTGCTCTTCTGCTTCCAGTGCTCTGGGAAGAACCCCCTGCAGTGCTGGGTCCAGCTCTGGCAGAGACAGGGACCTGTTGGAGCAGGGCCAGAGGAGCCCCAGCAATGTTGGAAGGGCTGGAACCCCTCTGCTGGAAGGCCAGGCTGGGAGAGCTGGGGGTATTCAGCCTGGAGAAGAGAAGGCTACAGGAAGACCGTTTTGTGGTCTTTCAGTACTGAAAGGGGCCTGTCAGGAAGACTGGGAGAGACTTTTTAGCAGGGCCTGTTGTGACAGGACAAGGGGCAATGGTTTTAAACTAAAAGAGAATACTATATAAAAAGGAAAACGTTTTTTTCATGCTGAGGATGATAAGAATGTGGACCAGGTTGCCCAGAGATATGGTCAATGCCCCATCCCTGGAAACACTGTAGATGAGGTTGGCCAGGGCTCTGAACAACCTGTTCTAGTTGCAGGGGGCTACCTAGGCCCTAGCTGACCTTGGAAAGGTCCTTTTCCACACAAACCGTTTTGTGATTCTATGATTTGAATTTTTTATAACTGACAATTTTGTGACAGGCAGCAGGGGGATTACAACCAGATGAGAAGAGGAGGAGGAATTTTCCAAAAAGAAGTTTTGGAGGGAAGGAAAAAACAGTGGGCAATGGAAATAAGGAGGAAATACCCAAGCTATTCTAATAGCAATTGTTCTGGCTACCAGGTAGGCAGTAACATAGAACTCCTGGGGCTCTCCCTGTCTGAAGCTCCAAAACCACTGCTTCCAGCCAGTATCAGCTAATACTGCTTCTCTAGCAGGAATCAATCCACCAGTTGCAAATGCTCAGCTGGATAAAAAGGAGGCTTCACTGTCATGCCCTGAAATTATATTAAAAGAAACAACAAAAGCAGAGCATTAGAAGTCCCAATGCTACGTCACAACTTCAGTACCAATAAACTGAAAAATGATACAGTAAAATTAATTGCTACATCTCCATATTTAATCGTCAGCCACAGTTGCAAACACTGCAGTCAAATCCCCACACCAACACAGCTGGGCAACAGAAGCGGGCCTCTTGCATTCCCAGTGCTATGAGACCCCCCTGCTCACAGCCCCTCACTGCAGCCTATCCAAGGTCAGACGATAAAATATGAATTCAGGGTGGAAAAGCCAAAGTTCAGGCTGAACCTAAAAGGCCCAAGACAAACAACAAAACTAAAAGCAAAAGCCGACACTACCAGCTGGAGCTTGAAAAGCCCGAAGCCCGAAATCCCTTTTTTTTTTTTCCCAGCAATCTTTTATTTCTTCAGCACAGCAGGCAAAGCAAGAGTGTCTTTTTTCTATAGGCTACATTTTGCTGTCTCCTTCTTTTATCAACTCCTTATTGGTCAAGTTATAGTGCCTGATATCTAACAACATTAGCAAAACACCTACATTCTCTCACCATTTGCTTCTTCTCATTATTTTGTTCAACTTCCCCTTATCTCTCAGCATATGTACTTTTCTCATAACAAGCTACTCAGAGTCAATGTTATACACAACCAGAGCCTGAGAACTCCAGTCCCATTAAAGCTTTCTCATAGGTCAGTATCAATGTTATCTTCCACCAGAGCCTAAGAACTCCTCAGTCCCTCTACAACTTCCCACAGCAGCCAAGTGCCACTGCTGTCCCCAGAAACAACAGGAAAGGAATGGCTTCCAAACATCCATAAGCTCTGCTCTCCAGGGATTCTCAAATCTAGGCCACTAACCAAATGCTCAACTTCCTACAAGGCTGGGAAGCTGAGTGCCTGGTTGTGCAGCTGCAGTCTAAGTGGAAAAGGAGGCAAAACTCTGCTCCTTGGTAAATATCACAGGTCTTAGACAGATAAATCCGCATTACTTTAATAGAAGCTTTTAAAAGTTTTTGACATCTCTATCCTAAATCACTGATAAAAGCACCAGCCATAATGGTCACCACAGCACAAGTGTTGTCTGCAGAGAAAGAAAATGTGCTCTTATCATCATCTACAAGGTAATCTTTTAAATGATGAGCGCACTGTTCAGCGTGGAAGCACAACAACAATCAGCATTCCAAATCACAGCCCCTTTCTGTGCAACTGAGATTTCTCTGAGCCCTCTTAGACTTGATTTTGTTTCACGCTGTCTGCTGCACAGTTTGAGGATGGACTGTGGCTGTCCACAAATCTAACCTTCTATTTAGTGGTTAGGGTTCAGTGCTCTCACTACCACAGCCCAGGTTTGATTCCTGGTCAAGGAAGATTCTTTGTGATTTGATCTAGGTGATCTGGCTCTGGCAGGGGGGGTTGGACTAGATGATCTTCTAGGTCCCTTCCAAACCCTAACATTCTGTGATTTAGACCAGACTCTTTCTGGATGGAGGATGTACATGAATGTGGAGGGAAAAGCTGAGCCAGAGCTTTCCATAAAGCACTCAACATCTGGACAGTGAGCTTTTGTATCCTGACATGATACTTAGCAGCAAGGTGAAATCTTCACTATACATCTAACAATGGTAGGGTATGAAAAGCAATATAATTTCTTATAATTACTTTTTAACCATACAGTGAAGCCTCACCTGGTTTATTAAAGCTTAAAAGAAAAAATGCTTCTACAGCTTAGTACTCCCTCTGGACCAATTCTGGTACTAAATTTTCTTAAACTTATTATATAAAGATTTAATATATTTTCATTTAATTTTAATATTTAACACAAATATATTATTAGCCATATATTCTTTCCGATAATATTTTCTCCTGGGGAACAAAAATAAGTGGCAATTAATGCAGCCTGATCTTGAAGTGCATTTTTTAGCAGGGTATTGCAAGCAGGTTTTGCAGTTCATCCTACAGAGACCAGGAACTTCTCATTTGTAGCTCAAATGAACACATGACTTTCAGAGTCACTGTTGGATAGACTAGAGGAAATAAGATATTACCAAAAGGTAGAGGTTTCAGAAAGGGCAAATGAAGTAAGGATGGAAATTTCTGTTTCAACTCAGACTGAAGGTATGTGGGAGGCAGCAGCTGACATGGAGCTGGACACTGGATTTCCACTGTTGCACCTATTCTGTGGGATTATCAAAATCAACACTTCTGAAAAGCTACCCAAAACCATGGAAATCGAACCCAAATATGACCTGACCAATCCTCGAGAGTTAATGCTACACAGAGGTGCATAAAAGGCATCGGGCGCATAGGAACAGAGTCAAAGGTACAGAAATTAGAAGATCCACCAACCACTTCAGCTACTTTCCTCTTATTAACAACGCAAATATTTTTAAGACGATGCTCTTAAGACCACAACAGCATCAGCAGCAGCATGTGGGTTCACACCGTCAGCAAGCACCGCACCAACACCTCAGACAGTGAGTGCCCATTGCTCTGCAGTGAGCTGCAGAAATCAGACAACTTCAGTCATCAAACAGCAGAGCTGCTAACTGGAAATATTCACTGGAAATGCACCCTCAGACCAGTTTCCCTGGATGGTATTCAAACATGGCAGTCTTGATTTGAAGTTAAGTTGCAGAATCCCAGCTACAGATACTTAAGCTTTTTTTTCCCACCTTGTTTTCCATTTAACTTATGATCTCATTAAATTTGGTTGAGCCAATGAAAATATATTTGTCTCTATCTGTGAAGGTTCATTGCCTTCATTCTGATAGCATGGAGTCATCTCCCAGGAGAGT
The DNA here is from genome assembly GCA_013401355.1 of Ceyx cyanopectus. Classification (NCBI taxonomy): domain Eukaryota; kingdom Metazoa; phylum Chordata; class Aves; order Coraciiformes; family Alcedinidae; genus Ceyx; species Ceyx cyanopectus. Next base: position 96,634 of record VYZU01012089.1, read on the forward strand.
GGAATGGAAGAGGGTTTGATATATTGCCTGACACCCAAATTTAGAATTCAGATTAGCTATTGAATGTGCATATGCTTGTTTTATGGCCAGAATGACTTCAGCGATGCAAACTGAGACAGAAGAGCAGTGTCAGCATCTCTATTTACTTTCTTATAGTAATCTAAATAGAAGCCTGAATAATGTCACATGGAAAAGAAGAAACAAAATAATGGCAAATTTGAGGAAACACCCTGTAAACATCTATCAGTTCGCAATAGACCTTGCTCTACAAAACTGAAATTAAACAGTAAATGAGAACCTTCTTCCAGTGAGCCTCCACCCCTCCCATGAACTAGCAGAGAAGGGATTTTGTAAAAACTTAAACCCAAACCCACTAACTCTAAAATAGATCTATGCAACATCAACTCTGCTAAAATTTACAAGAGCTATATGGATAACTTCCATAAAGCCTGATGCTGAAACTCCCTGTTCCACTGCATCTAAACCATCTCATTTCCCTGACTGTAAGGGTATTTCCTCATTGGGTCCCTCCTGCAATCCAGTAATGGAATGTTCCAGCATTCAGAACTGTCACCGCAGACAGTTTGCAAGTTCATAAAGTTTTCTGGGTTCAAACAGGTGGCAGTTTATTCTTGATAACTGAATTAATAGAATGGCTTAGGCTGGAAAGGACCTTAGAGATCACCTAATACATCCCCCCTGCCATGGACAGGGTCACCTCCTATTAGACCAGGTTCTCAAGGCCTCATCCAACCTGGCCTTGAACACCTCCAGGGAGGGGGCATCCACAACCCCTCTGGGCAACCTATTCCAGGGTCTCACCACCTTCATACTGAATAATTTTTTCCTAAGATCCAATCTAAACCTATTTTCCCTCAGTTTAAAACCATTTCCCCTCATCCTATCACTGGATACTCTTGTGAAGAGTCCCTCTCCAGCCTTCCTTTAGGAGCCCTTCAGGTATTGGAAGGCAGTTATTGTAAGGTGCCCCTGGAGTCTTCTCCAGGCTGAACAATCCCAGCTCCCTCAGCCTATCCTTGTAGCAGAGGTGCTCCAGCCCCTGGATCATCTTTGTGGCCTCCTCTGGACTCATTCCAACAGACCTATGTCCTTATGGTGGGGACACCAGAACTGAATGCAGTATTTGAGGTGGGGTCTCACAAGAGCAGAGTAAAGGGGGAGAATCAACTCTCTTGATCGGCTGGCCACACTCCTCTTGAAGCATCCTAGGACACAGTTGGCCTTCTGAACTGCATGAGCGCCCTGACAGCTCATGTTGAGCTTCTCATCAATCAACACCTCCAAGTCTTTCTCTTCAGGGCTACTCTCAACTCACTGTGTACACACTTGCTTCACGTGTTCGAAAATGCCACCCTTCATATCTTCAATAGCACCTTTAATCAGCAGCTCTGAAACTAATCAAGAGAACATAAGGAACTGAGTTTTACAGCCACCTTAGATGTACATACAGGACCCAGTGCACTGTTCTGCAGTTTTCTGTCTATTTAAGAACTGATTCAAAACCCATTAAAATAAATTAAAGATTGCTATTATTCCCATTATGCTTTGGAACAGCTCCATGAATACAAGAAGCTGAAGTTAAGGTTAGCTCTCAATAAACAATTTCATGTAGAAAATAGGGGAAAAAAAAAAAAAAAAGATTGATCTGCATTGTCATCTTCTGGAATATGCTTGGTTATTTCAAAGATTCAAAAACTAGCCCATTATGAATACTGGGCCGTGCTGTCATCAATCAGCTTCTTTACATCTGCAAAGCATTCACAAAAATAAAGTTTACAATTATGAAGCTCCTCAAGAAAAGTGTCTCTCATATTGCAAAGTTATTCACCCCAAATCCCTCATTTTGAAGTTATTTTCATGCGTTCTTTTAACATTCATTTAAATCAAACAACTCTTCTACTACATTCACTGAAGTTGAAGAATACCAACAAAATATCCAAATTCAGCCAAATATGTAAAAATGGCCTAGAAAGAAGAGATGGTAATTGCTGCCACTGCGATCAAAAAAAACCTGCTGAGATAGGAGCCAATAATAATGTAATCCATTTAATCAAGAAGGCTGTAAGAGCCTCTTCACATTTTCTTCTCTCTCCCATCCTGTTCAGCAGTCCAGATTTACTACCGAGGCGTGATGTACCCTGAAATTCATGGGTAGCTATTTCACACTTGGATAATACTACTTGGAGTCAGAATTTTCACATGGGCATTCTTTTATCATTAAAATTTCAAGCTTTGTTAAATTTCTGTAGTGACTGAAATGGGTTGTAGGAAAAGTACCAAAGTGTAAAGGCTGCAGGGTCCATGTAGAGAAAAGAGCTATGGGCCCATGTCAGCACCAGTAACTGTAATGATTTACTTGTGGGACAGGTGGTGATACCCATTTAAGGAATTGTGAACCATGTCAAGCTCCAAAATAAAGCAAAACTGAACAAAATCTCTGTATTTGTATAAAAGCATCTTGCCAGCATCACTGTGTCGAATGCCATCTTTAGCTGCAGTAGTCAGCACTGCAGCATCACGTATGGTTCCCACAACTGACCATGAAAGGAAAAAACTATTAGACGGTAGCAGATATTTTTTTTTTGTTTTGGTGGTGGCTGGATTTTTTTGTAAAAATAAGTGATAATTTTACATCAAATATAATGCCACTTGGCTTCAGACCCTTTGGTGGGTGAACTTCTACTCTGACAGACCTCTGAGTCCAATCCATCATTATCCAACCATTTCAGATGGCTAAATGGTAGCTTGGAGAAAGTGCAATGAGTGACCTGCCCAGTATCACACACTGTGTGATCAACTCTGTGTAAACAAATCCCCACATTGTCACTCAGTATTCCTACTTCCACCCACCAGCCAATATGTCCTCTCTAATGGAGTCTGCAGTGTCCAGCCTGAACACACGTTAATCCTACAAAGTCTTTCAAAAAGACAAAATGAAGAAAAAAACAAACAAACCAGCAAACAGAACTACTTCTGGACATCGCTTGAGATGCCCCTGCAGAGATTAAAGAGGAGCAGACAGCACTGGGAAGGAGAGGTCATCTGGATACTCTTACAACAGGAGCAGACAGCACTGGGAAGGAGAGGTCATCTGGATACTCTTACAACAGCACCACATCAAAGATTCAACAGGTTGTGAAACTCCCATGAACATCAGTTATAAAGTTGTGCCAATCCATGGTTGGTTTAAACAGACATGCACACGAGTGCGATCTAAACACGCAGCTGTTTGCACAGACCTGTGTAACTATAAATATATATATCTAAATCAGCACTTCCAACCTCATAACATGCCACTATCTGTTACTCTTCTATGAGTGACTAATGACCAGGTCTTTCTGAGGAAGCGCAGCTACTGAATGAACTCTTAACAGTGAAAATATCCCCACATAGTTCTGAGCAAATCCAATCATCGCTGCAGTGTCTGCACACAGCAAACAGAAATGTGGCAACACGCACAAAACGTCAAAAAGCTGTCAAAAAGACAACTGTATTGACAGTACTTACCAACCCAAAAAGAAGGATTTGTCTGCTTAAAAGCTCATTCTTCCCAGATGGATCTTTTGGTCTAATAAAAGATGTTACCTGTAGTCACAAAACCATCTCCTCTCCATCCCCAGACCATCAGAGCACTGTTACTGCATCTACTTACTTGCATTATCTATGCATTGTTCTTCTATACTTTAAATTATCTCAGTTTAATCTTTTTGGAAATAAAATTTTACAGGAAAATAAAAGCAAACAAACAAAACCAGAGAGCATTTCAAATCTCTGCATTCCATTATCTCAACCATCGCCATAAGCCTGACCTGGCTTGCAGCACAGATTAGACATAATAGCTGTTGCTCCCCAGTGGAACAGGCCCAGTCTCTACCTCTCTAGTTCAAAGTTATTTTGTGCTGGCAGATTAAAGATAATGAGTGCAGACAGACATTGCTTGTGCTGCAACAGGAGCTAATGTTAGTGGCTTTGGAGGTAGGTTATTTTCCCTCCAGAGCCATCTGTTTGATCTACACACAAAAAAACCCAAAACAACCCAAAACAACCAATCCCTTTTTTGTTCATGTTGCTTGGCATTAAACAGGCATTGATGATTGAGGGCTTGTTCTCATCCTCAGTGATCACTGCTTTAAGACCAGAAGAAAGTTTCAAGGATAAGAAGAGTCAAAGTAGCTCTGGAACAACCTGTAGGACAAGGAGAGATTATGGCACACCCAATCTGGAACCATCCAATACCTTCGGCCATGTCCTTCATAAGAAGCAGTAGCTTGAAAACACTTCAACCCACATGAACATTAGTTCCCACTGTTACTCAGAGTGGGTGAGAAGTGAAGTCAAACTTCCCTCTTCTGCTGTTGGACCTTCCCATGGGAAATACCACGCAATAAGCCTCTCTCCTTGCCTTCCTTTTTGTTCAACTTCCTCTTGTTCAACCAGCCCTATTTCCCTTTCCTTCTGCATGGTAAGCAAACCCCTCCGCACCTCCCACCTCTGCCTCTTGCCCCAGCAAATCTCTGTGCAAGGAGAGCTGAAGTCACAGAGAGGCAGAACAGCAACATGGCTGCAGAGGTTCAGCCTTCAGAATTGTCTGGCTGCATTTATGGTAATCCCATCATTCCATCTGCAGCCCACGCACTGGTGCAGTAATCCCTTTTTCTAGTTCCAAGAAATCATTCATTCATTATGGAGGAAATTAACAACTCAAAGCAAACTATAATTAGGAATTCTTCAATTTGGTTTATGCTTTTTCAATTAGGCCCTCTATAATTTTAATCACGGGAGCATTAGCATGTTTCCGGAATTTATATACCTGTAGTATAATTAAATCCTGAAATGCCTTAGTCTGCACCAGCAAAGCAGAGCTTACTCATCTTCCCTTTACAGCAGTTTTGTGTTATTACAGACACATTGAGGGGGACCTGTCAGTGTAAACATCTCCTGCCACAGAAGGAGCCCCCTCACCTTCTGAACTCCTCATCCTCACTCCTGGTACAGGGACTGCTGGCTGGATAAAACCTGTGTGCAGCTTCTGAGGGGTGGACATTTGCCAGGGACTTGTGCCTGGACTCATCGCATCTCATTTTAAGTACCTTAAGGAGCTGATTCAATTAGGTAAATCATCCTTTGTGATCTGCAGAAAGAGCCAAGCTCCTTCCTGAGGGCTGCTCTGACCCTGAGTAGCTGTGGTCAGGTTCCATTCATCCCACGGAAGGGTCTGATCCAAGGGCTCTCAGGCAAAAGAGGCTTGGCCATATGCCTCGAGTAATTCAGAGTTTCTGATTTTTGAGGTCTTTTACGTGGTTTGTTATTATCCTTTTATTCTGTGATAACAAGGAAGGGGCATATTGGGTCTGGGAGTTGTGAAGCAAAGAAATGTCTTGGAAAAAAAGCTCCACAAACCTTCAAACTGGCAACCATGGATATTTCCTCCTTTTCCCTCATCTTACTGGCTGACAGCTTGATGTGAGAAAAAGGCCATCAGTTTGTGATTCTTAGCTTAAAGTTCAGACTTCATTAACCTTTTGATTGCTGGAATTTAATCTGTCAGTTTATGCGGTCAGCATAAAAGATTTATGCAAAAACATACACTCCCCAACTTCAGACCTTCCTAAACACTGAAGTTTTGAAGTATTATCAAAGGCTTCACTGTAAAGCTAATAAAATGCTGCTTGATACATAAGAATTGGCTCCACATGTAATTTGATTGTTAAAACATTATCATTAAAATATATGCAAATTTTATGGCTTTCCTCTCCCACCTGCCCAGGCTCTGTGGAGTGGTTAGTAAGGCACTGCAACTCATCCCAGCTCACAGAATGGCTGCTTCTGATGACTGATAAATCAGCAATGGCAATTTTATCAACTTTTAAGGGACAGCATTCTCAGATGAATAGTGTGATAATGCAGTAAAGAAAAAAAATGCATTTTCTGTACTTGGTGTGACAATTGACCCCAAATGCCCCCTATCCTCATTTTTAGGGCCAAACATTACTATTTTATTTTCAAGGAAAAGTAAAAAAACCTTGAAATGCCTATTCAGCTAATTGTGCTGTGCTACACAAAAGACTAAATATTTCTTTATGATACTTATGGTTGTCACCTTGCATCCTGATGCCTCCCTGCATCTCCATCACGCTTCTTTCCTGATACTGTAGGTAAAGTATTACTAAGACCCAGAATAACTTCAACTACCACTGTACAATCTAAACCATTACTCCAGCCTGAAATGGAAGGGTATGCTCAGGCTTGCAGTGAGGCCAGCTTGCAAATGTTTACTATGCAACTCCATGCAACAATATTCTGTTCCTTTTTCAGTATAGCAAACATAATGCTGCCATTCCCCAGGTTTCACCTAAGTTCTTATTTCCATTCTCTCACATTCACACATAGTTAAAGTAGATCTGGTTTATCTTTTACAGGAAAGAAGCTCATTCAATTACCTTCAAAACTCTTGCCTAAATGAAAGGCAAAATGCCAGGCAGGGGAAACCCAGCTTGAATGATTTCAGAACAATATCCTCAAGGCACATTATAGGAGATGTTAATTAATACAGATAATTAGGCATATAATACCAGAATCCTAGATTGATAATCTCATTCCTCATTAGATACAAAATTAAAAGATCTAATGTGATGACTGCTTGCCTTGTATTCAATCAGCCGAGTCACGTGACACTTACATTTGAATATGAGTTGAGAAGAAGGAGGCCAGGAGTTTTATTTTCCAGGTATTTTTAACAGGCTCATTGAGGCAACTGAACTTTCAGAATTACCAAGGATGTGCTAATTTGTGATGCTCCTCATTGCTTTCAATGTTAGAGCCTTTTTTATTGTTTCACTGATCCTTGACTCAGTCTTTATTTTCAAACACAAGATCTTCTGCGTGGGAGTTGTAAGAGCAAGAAATTGCCACCCTTTCTTGGCATTATTGAATTAATTATCAACATTAATGCCTGAGGCAAGCTCACGTGATACCACTAAGAAGTTGCAAAGCTGCAAGCTGAACAGCATCGTTCCCTATATAGCTGTAGGGACCAATGCGACCATCTGTAAAATAAAACAAAAGCCCCAGCAAATTCTGCAGGTTTATGGCTTCTTTTCTCACTCCTCCACTACAGAGACAAGGTCACTAGGCTTGCAGACAACTCCATAATGATGGAAAGAAGGACTGTGCGTTAGAACTGAGAACAAAGTAAGACTGACTGTGCTTTTACCCAAGAATGGTTGAACCAGATGATCTTTGAGGTCCTTTCCAACATGGTATTCTATGGTACTTGTGAGAGGGATATAGGAAAAGTAAGCTCAGGATGAACGAATGCTGCCTGAAATCTCAAAGAGAGCAAAAGAATTATCTGGAAATTACAGTTACAGCCTGTGGCTCTAGAGATTCTCAATTTCTACTTTGTTGCAGACTGAGATGGAAGGCAAGTTTTATCTAGTCAAAGTTTTACTTCTCCAACATAAAATGGAAGCAATACCACTCTCCTTCATCACAGGAAATTTTCATCTGCTACTATATGTAGGAATACTTAATACACAGCTATATCACACAGGACTGTTTTAATGGAGAATAGCTTGAGCATAAACCTAGGGAAAAAACCCCAACACTGTTAAGGGTTCTGTTAAAAAAACAACTACATCTGGTTTATCTTCATTTGTTTAGCGTCATGTAAAACAAAAATCCTTCCTTTATTTTATGCTTGGGAGACCAAGAATCAGATGGTAATACTCAAGAATAACATGAGGCTTGGTCCATATAAATTTAATTCTCTTACTGTCTGGCTACTGATATGAAAATATTTGTTTGACCTTTGTTCATCACTTCTAAATATATTTAAAGTATTTTAACTCTCATTCTCCTATTTAGATTTACTTATTTACTTTAAGATGCATGTTAATAAACTAATACATCCTTCCTCACCATCAAAAATGCCTACATACCATCTTGTACCTACATGCTGGCAGACACAAAACATTTGACAGATTATTTATTGATACACCTTGGAGAACTCCAGGAAGATAGGGAGATTAAACCCATCTTTTTCAAAAAAGAAGTTCTTTCAAATAAGAAGTCTGAACCACTCCCCCCATGTAATTGCAGACTCTTTTCTGAAGTCCTTCTACAGTGTCCTACAGCTCCAACAATCAGAGCAGCCTATCAACAAGGCAATCACACCTAAGGGGAGCATTTATTTAAACTCTGAAATCCTCAAAACTAATACCTGCTCTGGAAATTTGATTTCCTCCATAATTATCACGGTTTATGGTCAGGGCAGCCCAGACCTTTAACAGATGCTCTCTTTTAACACCCATCCCTCCCCAAAGAGGAAGAGAAAATGAATAAGGGAGAGAGACTTAGTGATTAGAAAACTAGAACAATTTAATGAAAAATTAAAATAATAATAAAGAAATATATGAAAATATGTACAAAACCAGTACCGAACCCAACCCTCCTGAAGGTAATTACATCACCGTCACTGATGCTGTGGAATTGGCACAGGAAGAGTCCCAGACTGGGCCCCACAGCAGATGGGAGCTGTGTTCAGGAGCTGGATTCTGGCACTGGGTTCAGGATCACACCAATCAAGATTGATGGCAGTATAGGCAGGGTCCTCCTTGGTGCTCTGAGGGGGAGAACCCCTCAGAAAGGAAGAGAGCCTGAGAGCCCAAGACCAAGACCCGGAGTGAGAGATCCCAACCCAGAGAGAGAGACCCTGATCCAGAGAGCGAGAAACCCTCTGGACCCCTGAGCTTTGTATACTGGATATGACGTATATGGGATGGAATACCTCGTTGGTCAGTGTGGGGTCATCTGTCCTGTCCGCTCCTCCCTGCAGGTGTGGTCTTTCACTTTCTGCACCCCTCTGTGTGATATACAAGTTCTAGCAGTGGCCTTGGTATCCTCGGTACTAACTCTAAACATGAGGTGATATCACTGCTAGAAGCAGACACTGTCTGTAAAACATGCTGCTAACTTGAGAAAGCACAGTTAGTTAGAAAACCTGAGCTAGAAAGTAAAATCACTGGACAGAATTTGTTCAGTTCTCACTCAAACCAGGACAATAATAGTACCATAGGTAGGTTGAAAGAACCAACTGCTTGTTAAATAAACCAGATAAACCAGTAGACTTTCAAATACTCAACACTCAAAAACCAGCCCAGTGGACATGGCAATGTAGATAAAATCTCTCACAGTGACATTTTCCATCAGGAAGTGGGATATAAATTCTAAAATAGAGGTCTAAAGATGTCATATGTGAATAATCTATGAAGGACAGACTCAGCCCTTCTGATAATAACAGATTCAAAGGCAGAATTATCCTCAAAATCACATTGAAGATTTTCAGGAAAGGGTTGAGGAGTAAAGATTGAAAATATCTGCATTCTTCTTTCCTCTTCTGAATCTATTATAGATGAATGCCAGTCTTTGGCAAATCAATCATAGTTCCATAGGCTTTAGATTGATATAAGAACACCTAAAAGTTATTTTTAAAGGACAACGTGGAAGCACACTCTCCAGGTTATACCATGGAAAATAAAGGCAAGAATGAAATACCTCTGCCACAAGGGAGAATATTTATGCTTGCTGAGGCTTCATCTTTCTTTTAGCAATAGGACAAAATAGATCAAAGAATATCTAAATTTACTTTATTCCTATTAATTCATATGAAAATATCTTCATTGTTATCTATAATTTGTTAACAATGGTGAGTTCATTAGTTTTATAAACAACCTCATCTAAATTATTTATCATGAGCACTGGGGAACATCAGAAATGTCTTAATGTTGAAAGTGACTTTGGATGTGGTGTAGATGCATTCCAGATGAATGGAAAGGCAACGAATCTTACTTTAAATATTCTCCAATATTACCCTAAAATTGCTCTTGCAGACCATACTTCATCTAGTTTACAGTCATACCCCTACACATACTCCAACTCACGTTCTCCATCATATAAGAGGAAATATTAAGAATAGTTACTGTATAATTTTTCATCTTTACAGTCTGAAAAGGACTATAATAAAAACCCAGAGCATTAAGGAGCAGAAACTGTCAGGCTGATGAGGTCTCAACCTATCACTGCATAAAGACCTGAATTTCAGAAGGTTTCTAAAAAGGGGTGAGGAAAAATCTCTTTCAAGAACCTTTGCAGACATGTCTCTTCAGGATATGAAAGGTGAATGTGCCAAAGGGCAGGGATCTAGGAAAGCATGGTTGTGTCTACAAGGGAGAGCAAACCAGGTACTGTAGAGCAATGCTGCATCCCACGGGATCCCCTCCAGTGACCCCTGCAGCCCCCCCTGCCATGCATGGGGATTTCTCTGTCCTGTGTCATGAATCTAGGTTTGCATTAATGCCTTCAGTAACTGGGCAGCAGGCTAAGTGGGGCTCTTAGTCATTTAAGCTCAAAGCAGAATTTTAAGGCATTTTGAAAATAAATGAGAGGGTAATACTGTACTTCCAAAAGACACACAACCAAAAGGCAGAACTAACCAGCAAGTAACAAAGAGGATACACTGGATCTCAGTTTGAATACATAAAAAAAAAAAAAACAAAAAACCAAAGAGGAAAAAACACCTAAATTCCTGTGTGTTAAGAGTGTGACAAGCAGTTCACAATGCTATCTGCTAGGTGTTGTTGAGGCCTCTGAGGGAATGTTACCTGCTTTTGGCTATGGCATTTCAAGAGAATTCACACGTATCATGGCGTGTGCACAACAGACAGAAAGAAAAAAAATTAGATTGGGAAAATCTAAGGTTGAAATAACTGAGTTTGTTGATGTTAGACTATCAACAGACTAGACACTTATACTGAGAAAGGAACTCAGACTTTCTGAGGCTGAGTATTATCTACTCTTGATATAAAGCTAAAATTCTCCCCAATACCCCCTTCCCCCACCTCCATCCAGTCTGTTTTTTATACACACACCTGTAAGTCCATGAAATTAGCTCATAATGGGAAGCAATCCTATCACTTCGATGTCGCATGAAAATATTGCACTCTCTGCAAATGTCTGGAGAGCAGGTTACAATGCAATTACAGAAACCAGGGTGAAAATTCCTAAAAATCTCTACCAAATTTTTTGTAACTGAAGCATTTGTTGGAAAAGACATTATTCACTGAATGCAGTTAAAGTATAGTAAATTGACTAGAGAAAATCACAAGACTTTTCAATAAAAAGACAGAATAGCAACACTTTTAAGACAGCAGGAGGTAAAACGAGATACAGGAATGTTCCCTCATATAAAACAAAACTGAGCTGTGTGATTTTACTGCTCTTTTCCAGCAGAAAAACATCCCTAAAGGACTTGGAAAATAAGCTCCTAAATTTGTTCATATGGAGTACAAGAGATTGAAAAGGAAACTTTAAAATACATTACTCAGAAAAAGTAGAAAAGGGATGGTGCTGAGTCTTGAGGACCAGATTTTATTTTATTTTTTTTCTTGAAAGTATCAATGCAATTTGGGGGATAGCTGTAATGTAGAGTGGACTACCAACTGATAGAGGGTATTTCACTGAACCAGGTAGTTTACATCTGAACAATTTGCTCCTGAATACTTAGGCATCCTTCAAAATCAGTAAGAACCTCTCTGTGTGATGCAGAAACCCAAGTCCCTTGGAAAGAAGGGACTATGGGTTTTTTAACATATCACCCCATAGGAAAAAAATCAAAAGTGTCTTGTGAAACTGAAGGTAAAAGCCTAAACAGCCTACAGGGAGGTAGTGGCTGCTGACTACCTCTGCAAAGCAGCAGCCACTGGTTTTATCATCTGTGATTCTAATTCGTGCTCTTGGCTGAGTAGACTGGCAGGGGCAAGGACCAGCTGGCACCTCTGCCAGTGACAGATATGGTAGTGCCTGCTCAGAAGTTTGTTCATCTATGCTGGCACTTTTCAACATGTAAACCCCCCCTAGATGGAAGAGAGCAATGCCATAGGGACGTCTGTAGGTGTGTTTCCATGGACAGGGAGCCATGTCCCATTTCAGCATCTCATCATTAAGAATGGGATCCAGCTCAGACAGTCAGCAATGTCTTCTGCAGGGTCCTCGCTCTATTCCTCAGGTGCCTGTGAAGTTCCCTGCCCCTAAATACTGTACCAGGGTAAACTGCTTGCCTACAACTGGAAAAGCCTTACTAAACCAGAGTTCCATCTTTTCTGGGTGAAACTACTACTACATTTCACAACCATCCCGGAAGCAACATCTGGATTATAAGACAGTGTGAGGGGTGTAATGAGATCCAGAACCTGAACAATGCATCTGCCAGCATTAAAGAGTTAGGGCATTAATACAATAGTTAAAGAAGGGCCTTGCCCATCACAGAGTGCAGAAGACAGAGACCTGAAACCTCCTCTGCCTTTGCATGGTGACACTCAATTCAGGTCACAACACGTGCTCTGGACTGTAAAGGCACCTGAAGCAATGTTGAAAGGGTAATAACCCTGTGCACTGCCATCAGTCATCCTTCCTGGAGGATAACAGTGGGAGGTATTTCTAAAAGCAGACTGACAGGCAGGATCAACAGCAGAGCTGGCTTTTTACCCAGTGCTCACTTTCAGCGACTACATTATAGGAGGAGAACAAGAGAGATGTGAGTGAAGTCTGGGGAGGGAGAAGAGGGGAGAGCTGTGAAAAGAGAAAACACCTACCTAACAGGTGCTCCCCGGGACTGAGCGGGCTTCAGCATAACGGTGATGGTTGTGTCAGTCTCGTTCAGGGGTGAGTCCGTGTCGTATTCTGGCATTGATGGTGCTACAGCAGAACAAAGAGCAACAGTTATATACTAGTTACTGCCTTTGGTAGTGATGGCAGCATCATATTAACATTTCTTGGAGACCATTTAATATTACTCAAATGAAATATCAAAATACTTCCCAATGTTATGAGCAAAATTGTCAAAACATCTTATACACTCTTTTCCTATTAAAATTAAACAGGAATCGGACACCCAAATCTTCAAGCTGGCTTTGAAAATCCTGTCTTGAATTTTTAAGACTTAGTAATCCTTTGAGATGTGAACATCCCTTCAATTCTGAAGGTAAAGAAAGAAAACCACACAGAAGTTAAAAGCTACCACCCTGGATGAGTGAATTGGTGGCAGAGCTAATACCATCACCCAGGAAACCTGGTTCTTGTCCACTCTTCTGGTCACTGGATCAGACCTCCCACATCTTTTGCAGACTGAAACTAAGTCTCCTCAGTTGTGTTATGAAACACAGGTGTGTTATGGGAAACAGGGTGTGTTATGAAACAGAAAAGCATGAGAAGAGAGGAGCATGAATTTGCCAGGTTAGTTTAGTCCTCAAACCCACAGCATTTTACACCAGTGCTTTAGTGATGTTGAATCAACAGGCAACTGCAGATTCCAGTGGCAGGCTCAGGCAGCACTCAGCACATTATCCCCATCACTTCACTGCTGTGTGTTCCCCAAAGCAATATGGAAAACTACTGGATATGTTTACTTGGCCAAAATATAGTTTCTAGTTCTGCTTTGTTATCTCCTCTTAGGGTCCTTTTATGAATATGTCTACTGAGGAAACATACTTCACTTATTATGCTAATTCTCCCTTCCCCAATAGCAGACATCTGTTTGGGGCAAAATTTTCACTGTGGAAGAACTGATCAAGAGATCAGAACAGCATCAAATTTATTCTGAGGATGCAAGTTTTGTTATCTTTTAAGTATAGAGCAACCAGAAGAATTCACAGAAACAGTTCATCTGCAACTCACAAGGGCAAGAGCTGCATTGCAGGGGTCCCATATTTAATCCCCTCACAGAAATTTCCACTATAATCCTGTAAACAATCAGGATTTTGATCTAAATGCCTGAAAACTGTCAAGAATGGTGGTTGCTATTATCAGCTCAGCTACCAGCTTCCCCCTTCAGAATGAACACCGACTCTTCACGGGGGATTTCTCTGGGAGCAGCGCTTTGGCATCGTAGGGAAGCAGCAGCATGACTCCTTCAGAGCTGATGTACATCAGCAGCACGCTCCTGTCCCAAAGATCATCCCACTGGCTGGAGGTGCCACCATGAGAATTGTTCAGCACCTACTATGGCCAGAGGGAATGGTGCCACAGCACAACACAGTGCTATAGAGAGGTTGCAGGGGCAGTGACACCAGAAACAGGTTGGGCTCTGCCTTTGAAGGTTCCATCATCCTCCTTTTAGGCAGCTCTTTCTAACCTAACAGCACTGGGGCCACTAAATTTAACTGCTCACAATACGTTCACTAGTTCAGGGGTCTCTTCCTGACTGTGCATGAGAGCTGGTTAGTGATCTTCTGTGTAAAAAGCTGCACGTGTCACAGAAGATCTACACTCTTCTTTCAGACACCATAGAGTTAAGAAGCAAATGAAAGAAACATAGGTCTTGGCAGGACTAGCTAATGGTGTAACTCAGCAAGCAGAGCAATCTGTATTAGTCAGGAGACACTGAAATAAGATACAGTAGTTTTCTTGTGTACTCAATAGTTGTGTGGTAGGTACCTCATTAAAATTACAGCTGGTAGTGACCTCTCTAAAATAGCAAGCAATGAGCATCAATTTAATACCTATTTTGCAAGATCCCAGTCCTGCCCAAAGAGAAGTCCTCAGGAATTCAGCCATTTAATTAAGACATAAACAAACATGTCCACCCATATAAACATACATTGCTACAGAATAGACCTTTTCCATTTTAAAATACATACGTAATCTTGCAAGGACATTCTAGTCAATGCAAAAATCCTTCTTCTCCCACCTAACCTCAGGACTGCCTCTTAAAGCAAGTATAACAGTTATTTCGAAATACATGTATAGGACTGACCAAAATTTAATCTAATGTCAGATACTATCCTAATGCCTGCATGGTGTATGAGCCTGCTCACTGGAAGACTGAAGAAGAAAATAGACAATAAACCAGTATTAATTTTGGCTTTACTGAGCACATAAGCAGTTCCCCAAAATTACAATTTTAAACTCTGTTGGAGAACCTATTTTAGTGTTATCAATTAAATGTTAAAATTTACACATGCCTGCCCAATATCATCTTTCCCATCCCTTTATCCTTCTCTTTTTTCCATGGCTAGCCTGTTTCCTTTTTTTCCTAGAGACACAGGCACCTCTCTTCAGAATGACTTCTGATTTTAGTGCCTTTCACATACTTTTCTGCCTACCTCAAGCCCCACTTCTGCCCCCACTCAGAAAAACAACATAAAACCAGCTTTCCTCCTTTATTTTTACTTTCCTTGTACTATTAATTCAATTCATTATATCCATTGTGGTACTTTCTGAAAACAAAAGCCACAGTATGGGAGGAGCTTCCCCAGCCACGCAAAAAATACAATTATTACAGGGATAGCTCCTTTCCAGAACTACTGAAGCTTCCCATTTAAAATGCCCCACAATATTTCTGGATATTTAAGATATCCACAAATTAACCACTGCATTTGTAACCCAAACAAACACAGATACTGGATTCTGGCTACTTTAAAAACGTGCCCTATGGAACTTGTAGAGAGACACAAAGTGAATAGCTTTTTATTGGTTCATGCATCAGAGGTTTTTTTTTCTTATTCTCCAAAGCAATACCTGAAATCTTAGTTGCAATCCGTGTTGTGATGGGTGGCCCAAAGCCCTTGACTGTGCTGGCTTTGATGGTGAATGAATACGTAGTCCCTGGGTATAATCCTACAAAGAGGTGATGCGTTTCATTCCTTAGTTTGAAGACTTTCCCTCTTTGGCTGGACAGGTCAGCACTGGGATCCAGAGACCCAACAGCCTTGTATGTAATCTGCAAATGAAGAACAAGGAAAGTAGGAAAATAAAGGGCCTTCTGCACCTGGCCTTTCTCTGCTTCCCTATTTTGCCATCTTTTCAGACTAGACACTTGCAAACACAAGGACAGGTATTATTTCAGCATCTTTAGTGAGCAGTTCTGTACTTGGATGCTGTCAAACAAACATGACAATTTATCCAAGGCTTTACTTAGGAAGAATCTAATTTCTTTTCTCCACTCAAACCTCAGTGTGTGCTGACTGACAACAAAAGATCCAAATAATTGCTTTTTGTTCCAAGCCTCATAACTTCTGCATCAAAATCACAACATAGAGCATGGCAGAATTTTCATGACAATTTCCCACACCCCCCCAACATACAAACACTTTTGGTGGAAACATTGATACATTTACCATCAAGCTTGTTTTGTTGGTTGGTTGGGTTTTTTTTGCCTTCTGGCAAATGGTCTTCTCCAAAGGCCACTGAAAACAATAGGAGTCTTTTACTTATAACAGAGGTTTTGGAAGCACTTTCCAGAATACGTTGAAATGAGGTATTGAAATGGTGTTTAAATGGAATCTGTACCAAGTCTTTAGACAAAAGCCCTTCTCTGTGCTTGTATTTTACATCCCTATTTTAGCTTCATCCTGCAGGTTTACACATGATCCTGTGCCTGTTTTCCACCTGAGAGAAAAAATCAGCAGATTACAGACCTGGAGAGCCATTGGGAACACACCCGCTGCAGGTGCCAAGACACCTTTAGAGGAATCCAAGCTGCAAGCACCTTTGAAATTCTGCTCAAGCTCTGTTTCGCTTACCCACAGCAACCCTGTTCATACACTGGCGAGTAAAACTCATGACTTATTTACCAGTCAACTCCTTGCCCACATTCCAAATTAAATCCAAAAGGCAGCTCAATTTCAACTGAGCTGTCAATATAATCTAACGTGTTCTGCTGCTCTCCTAACCTTTCCTGATATTATGGGATCCTCGCTTATTTGTAATGAAACACTATGAATAAATCAATGTATGTTAATATATGAAGCCTTCAATTTTTTATGAAGCACTCCATAAGAATCTTATTCCTGGCTTTGCCAAAAGAGCCTTTGAAAATTTTTAAGTCACTTGCTTTATGACAGGAGGAAGATGTGGCATTTTGAGGAAAAATAAATATGCAATGTTTAAAAGAAAGGACTTTAACAGTAACATGATAAATGAGAGACACAGGCTGATGCTACTGACACCAGAGAAGGGTAAGAATGTGTGAATCCTATTATTTGGACAGAGAAGAACAATTTAGAGCTGACACCCAAGACGAGGCACCATAACAGAGAAGGGCTGTGAATCACACCCAGGCCTACAAAGCAGCAGGAAATTACAACAGCAGAACTCTTCAAGAAATTATAATTGAACAGCTTGCAGGTGAATTCATTGTTAACCTACTAATTTTTCCAGGAATTACAACCTGGCTTTAAATTTTTATTATATGCCAGAAACCCAAGAACACAGCACATTGAAACCAAGAAATTAAATGTGGGCAGGAGAAATCTTTACACTAGCTCCTTTTCCTTAAGTAAGGAGTGGACCATGCGATGCAGCACAGCATGGGACAGTATTTTGACAGCTCTTCAAAGCAAGAGAGGGTAAATGCACCATGAGTGAGAATAAAGGAGTTTAAACTATAGACATGATCCAGTCATTGCCATAGCCAATGCCAAAGAGAAAAACTTATTTATTCTGTTAGGTAGGAATGACCTAATGCCACTTGTGTGCTCTGTTTGCAAACCAGTGCTGGGGAAATGACAATTCTATAGAATCTCAAGGGAGAATGAGCAAATTAGGAGTTTGGGAGGAAAAAAGGGAACATCCTCTGCTGGGCCACCAAAAATCACAGCTGCAGGATGTCAGGTAGTAGTCTATGTTAAATTTATTTTCAAGCATATTATACAGAAGTCTATAAGTGGAAGATGTACTTGCCCTGATCTGCATTTAAATAAAAGTATTCAGGTACCTTCACCAGTTCTAAATAACTCACTACTGAGTTATTTTTCTTCCTTAAAAAAAAAACTATCCCCTGAAGGCAAATGGATCTAGAAAGCTTTTCAAGTGAGAAAAAAACCCAAGGAAAGATTTATTATTAAAAAAAAAAAAAAGAAAAAAAAAAGTAGTAGTTTTTCTGTTGACTAAACCAGAGAATGTAAATGCAAGGAACCTTAAAACACTCTGATCAACTTGTAAGAAGTAGGGAAGGAGAAAACTATATTTAGGAGGGAGTATGTCCACAATTTGAAATTGAAGTTTGAGTCAACTTTCAGAAAAATTACTCACTCGCTTCAGACTTCACTATTCCCCAAAACTTCTTTGTTTTCTCTCTGCCTGGAGAGCCAGAGCCTGAGGGCTGTGTGCCCACCTCTGCAAATAACTTTTGTCACCACAATGAGCTGATGCTCTCTGAGTCTCCACTTGGCCATTTAGAAAACGAGGGCTAGGCCATTACCCTCTGCACAAGCACTTTAATGACTGAGGGTTTCTGTGGAATTCTGTAAGATGATTAAGCAGCAAACCCAGAGGTAAACAGATGAAGTAGTTCCCAAACCAGAGCACTCTCTTTGGAAAAAAAAAAAAAAAGGCAAATTCTCTTGCAGCTCAGAAATACCAAACCACCACCAACAAAAAAAACTACAAAAAAAACCCCCAAAACAAACAAAAAACAAAAAAAAAAAGAAAAAAAACCCAAAAAACAAGCAAGCAAACAAAAAAAACCACCCTCCCACTCCCCAAAAAAACCAAACCAACCAACCACACACAAAAACCCACAAACCAACAGTTTCCCTTCAAAGTATGAGCTCTGCTGTTTCTTAGATTTTATTGCTACCCTGAGTGTGGCTTAACATCTGAGAGCTCGCTCTAAGTCTGTTGCTTCACAAGCCTCCCAGTACAGCTCGAGCAGCTGCAGCATCAGCTACAGGGAGAGCTGCTCCTGGCAGCAGAGCCAGCAGGAGCACTGGCTGTCTGCTCCCTCCTCACATCCTGCAGCTCAGGCCACAGGTTCCCCATCCAGTCCTGCAACACTTTGCAGAGACAGGACCATCTCTCATTACTGAATCTGTTGCATTTCCTCACTGGAGTATTCGAAACGTGCTACAGTGCCTGTGTTTGGGTGTTTGTATGGTTCTGCCTCAGGGCATATCTCCTACAGAAAGAAAATATTCTCCAATATATGACTTATACAATAGTTTGCATGTATAAATGTAAGATGCATCCAATTATAACCAGGTGAAATGATGATACTAAGAAGTTGCCACTCTTCCCTTCCATTGATTTAAATTAAAAGTTCTGAAGCAAGAGAAATTCCAGGGAATCAGACACTGAAAAATTGTCATTAAAAAACTTGTGGAAATTTCCATATCTGGAGTCATTTAAACATGCATAGAAATATGTCTGGAGGAGAAATACAGCACTTCCCTAGAATAAGAAGGATGCTGAAAAAAACCACCTGCTCTTCTGGTTGGTATGCTGATTATTTATCTTAATTTCTTGTTCCAAGTGTCAAACTGTTTTGTGACAAAACAAACAAGAGTCTGATCTAGAAAATTAGATGACTCAAACACTCGAAAGCAGCTGTTCTAAATTATTTTAAAATAATCTATTTTAAAGGCAAGACATACCATATAATACTACTGTATTGTTTTTCTGAAAAATAAAGACAATAACATTAATTTAAATGTATAAAAATCTAGACAGAAAATGAATGAGAAAATACTCAAAAATATATTTAAAAATTTCACTCTGATTGAAAATACTGATATTTGGTTTTATTCTGATGCAAATATAAAGATGAGGAATTTTCTCATGACACTGAAACTCTTACGGTTTTTAACCAGCTCCCTGGCTGTTCTCCTGCACAGCAGGAAGCTGAAATTTGTCTTTCCTCTGCACACTGGAATGGCCAGTCTGAGTTTGCACATGTAGAGTTTATAGCTCCCAGGCAACTTGATGCTCCTAAGAAAAGTTTTAGTGGTCAACACTGCTGTGGTTCTAATCATTGCACACACTAGTGAAGGCTAAAATGCAGCACATCCAAGAAGTATACACTAATAAATCCCATACCTTCCCTGGAATCTCCTTCACCAAGCTAATGAAATGTTTCTGAACCTAAAGGGACAACAGCAGTAAAAGTGCAGTGATCTGAATGTCACACAGCTCAGGATCTCAGAAGGGTGAAGAACAGACACATTCCCAACACAGCAGAAGGGATGAGACCCTGAGCCCAGCATCCACCTACCCAGACAGAAAAATTTACTCAAGAGTTGCACAAACAATTCAAGTCCCTGATCAACTTGGCAAAATTTGGCTACGTGAACCCAAATGTCATGTAAAATGTACAACAGGTCAGCAGTACAAGTTCAACTCTACTGGAAACTACCAAAAAAAACCCCAACTTGATATATATAATTTCCTTTTATTTTTTTCCTTTATATTTAATTTCCAAGTATTCTGCGATACATAATTGCTGTGATATGATGGTGAACTCCTGCTCACCTACAGTGATAGACCATGGAAAATTCAGTGTAAGAAATGGGACAGCTAGTGAGTTCAGTCCTTGTTATTTAAGCAGACATCCAGTCCACATTAGTGCACCCTCAGTCCCCATTAACCAGGAACACCCCTTCTCTTATTCCATCCTCCTCTATGGAGGAGAAATTCCATCCTCATTTTTGAAAGTTCCGAATATTAACTCATTGAAATTACTGAGGAAATGCTATGTTAACAACCACAGAGAGGAAGATATAATAGGGAGAGCAGAAGCACAGATCCTCTCTCCTTCACAGAACCTAATTAAACACAATTTTCTAGGGAGAGGCAAGTGCTTTTCTCACTGTGATCCTCTGTAGCTATAAAACTTCTATTGCAATACCAGGACTTATAAAACTTTCATCATGAAGAGGTATTAACTAAACTAGGAAGCACAAGTCTGTTTTCCTTTATTCAGAAATAATACATAATATATTTTATCTATTCTATACTTATAATATGTACTAGAGATATATATAGATATACAGACACATCATATATTACACTTTGTCAGCCATATCTTGAATATGTCTGTCCAGCCTAAGTAACAGCCATGAAGCAGAGTATAAAATTCTGCCAGGACTTCACAACCTAGTCAAGAAGTTGGACCAACAGTCAGAGGTTCACCCTCCACTTCAGCAGCCACCTTGTGCCCAGGGGCTGAATCTCTACCCCACACTTCACAGATACAGGCAACAGCACAGCTCTGGTGAATTACTCTCTCTGTGCAAGCTGGAGGCAGTGGGGACTTTATCCTGTTTTTTTGTTTGTTTGTTTGTTTTTAAGTAAAACTTAAAAGTAAGTATAGTTGAAAACTGGAGCTTAAAAAAAATAATATCTATATATATCTATATATCTACATATATACCCTATAGGGAAAAAAAAAAAGGGTACAGATAGTTAAAAATGTGGTAACTAAATAGTGAAATGGACTGTCAAGCAATGTGATAAATTACTCTTCAGGTTTAGATATTCCTTTGAATGATGTATTTATGGCACAACTACGAGGCCCCAAGTTTCATACCAGAACGACTTGTGATAAAGATCTCAGCACTTCATTGTAATGGTCCTTCTTGCCCTCCGGTACTAAATCCTTTGTGAGCTCTGGATGGCTGTTCAGATTCTCTTTAATCCTCTTAAATAAATAAATTAAAAAGACAGAATATTCTGCTCAAACCACGGCTGAGGTATCATTTAGCCCTCACACACTCTACGCATTTGAGTAAGCTTTCACACTGATGAACAACCGAGTTGTCAGGATTTCATGTGATTATAACCTTAAAACTGAGGGTAGCAAACTCTAATGTCTCAGGATTGAATGCCTGCCAGTCAAGGCAAGAAAAAAATAAAAGAAAAAAAAGCTCGTATGTTTCTTCTTTCAGCAATTGATCCCAGTATACACACCACTTCATCTTACATTTTTTGTCATATAGAATTTATCAGCCACGGCGGGCAGAATTTTGCTCTCTACAACCGTATTCACCCATCAAACATTAGGACTTTGAGCTTCCCCTCTGATTTTAGCAATTGCAGCCTGTTTCAATGCAAATGGTAAGTGCTGCTGTTAAATCAAGCACTACTTTGCAGATGCATTATGCAACCTTGTATCTATTTTCCATTTTAGTGACAGCCTGCAGAGCAGTTTGGGGAAGGCATTGGAAACCTATAAATCCATTACGCTATCCCCTGCACTCCCACTGATGTTTTATGTCCCTGTCTTTATAAACCAGCCCATTCTGCCTCTCTTCAACACTCACAGAACCCCTAATTTCTGGGGATGCTTGGAGCTGACAGGTAGCTTTCCTCCCTCCCTCTCTCTCTCTCTCTCTCTCTATATATATATATAAATCATCCCCCCTGCTTTTCAGTTGGTAATGCCTTGAGACTGATACCATCTCTTGCTATGGATGTGAGAGGAGCCAGACCTCAGAACACTGCATAGCCACTATGTGCATGAATGTGCTAAGGTCAGAAGCTGGGTCTGCAGAGACATCCCAACTAGTGCCTCTCACTTTACCAAGCCAGAAGAAAAGGAAGCTTTTCCTGATTTACTGCATTTTTTTTGAGCTCATTCCTCTTGTGAAGCACAACCTGGAATCGAGACTTCTTTTTATCCATTGGTTCTTATCATATCATGCTGTCTGCAGTGCATGGGGGAACAGAAAGGGGACTAGGAATAAAGGTCCCTGATGACTGTCAGAGGTGTCAGCTCCTCCAGTGCTGCTCAGCGAGTGGGAGGGCAGGAAGGCACCCTGTTCTGTCTGACCAGAACAGTCCAGGAGCTGGAGGTCAGCCTGCACTGGGCTGGGCTCACTGCTTCCCTTCCCCGAGGGACCTGCATGTTGCCACCATGTCCCAGCCAGCCCTACTCTGCCTGATGGGAAAGGCTGCTCTCCAAACCACTGAAGTAAGAGAATAAAAGCTGCTGGCATCACCAAAACCGAAAACCACAGATCAATCACAGCTTTAAGCTGGTTTGTTTTTTTTTTACGGGGGGCCCCCATTCTGAAAACCACTGAACTAGAAAGATGTTGCTACTTCCCAACTACACAATCCTCTCTTGAACTAGAATCACTTCTGTTTAACCAGAAGAAAACCAGGCAGGCTCAGTGGTGTACAAGCCTGAACTACTGGTGTTTTAAGTCCGGCTTACTGCAGCTTTAGAAAAGCTCACTGGAGCCGAGCAGCAGTGCATTCACACCCCACTCCAAAGCAGACCATCTCCTCAACTACTGGGCTGTGGTTCTGTCTGCACAGCACCTCCAGGCTGCAGAGAACAGTAACTTCACCTCTGTGCTTTCCTGTGCCACCTGCTTCCATGTCCTAACAGAGCGCTGGCACAAAACTCCACAAATGGATGAGAAGTTTGTCACAGCGAAAGCATAATTTTCTAGGGCTAGAAATCATTATGCAGTTCCTAGAGGTGTGGAGAGAAGGGAGTCAGGTATCAGTGGGGAGCACTGGATGTATTCCACTGCTGCTGAGGGGAGGGGGAACTAATTGCAAGACTTCACAATTGAAAACACCTTGGGAAACGACAGGCTATTTAGATTTTAATCTTGCTTTACATATTCTACTCCACACTCTAATAAAGCCTACAAGAAAACTTCATTTTTTCCTTCATTTCCCCAAAATAAAGACAAATAGACTGATGCATTAAAGTGTGATATAAATATCCTTGAACTCAAAGTTATCCTAACATTTCCTTCATTTCCCAAGTTGCTGCCTCAGGGAAGCAGTGTTCCCCAAACCAGGTGTCACAAAACCACTTGCTATGTGATTTAACTCTGCAAATGACTTTTTATGGTGTCTCCTGGAAATGTCTTCTTTGAATTCAGAGTGTCCAGAGAGTGCATACAGTGAAGGTGTTTTACTGAGCATCTCACTACCTTTCAGGCACCACTGACCTTCCAAAAGTCTTGCAAGGCTTCTCCTCAGCTCATACAACATCTGCATTATTCTTACATAGTCCACACTGAGTTTTTGAAACACATCTTTTTGAACTGGAGTGTGTATCATTCATAAAATACCTCACATGAAAAGCAGATTCAGATTTCAGTGCAAAGGTCAGCAAATAATAGCCTTTCCCAGCCACAGCTTTCCCTTCCTACACTCTGGCTAGATCCAACAATTAGAGGGCCACCAAGATGTTCTTAGAAATACACAATCAGATCCGCTCAGCATCACCAGCAAACACAATCTGGCTTCTCCCTAGTCACTGCACATCAGGCTAAGCAATGAAGATTTAATTGCCTCTACTTCAGTGATATCTCTTAGGATCTGGGTTTAAACTGAATGATAACAATCAGCACTGCTGAAGTCAAACCTCTCTCCCAGTCTGAAATTTATTTGAGAATGAAAATAATTTTTTCCTCCCTGCAGCCTATTACTCAGGGTCATTCACAGAACCACACTTCCATTGTAAAACACCACTGCCCAGACAACTACCAAATGCTTTAAGAAGCTGATGCAATAGAGGGAGCAAATTCTAAAGTGGCATCACTGTCAGCTGAAGCCCAACAGTGAAAAGCAGTTACAAATTCATAATACTTTTGTTACACTGATTATTCTGCAGAAATCTTTAACTTCTGGTATTAATTCCACATTAAATCCTGCAAAACTGCAGCTTCAGCAGACAGTTAAAGATTTATTTATTTTTTTTCTCCATTCCAAAGACAAAACATCATTTTTGTTTTGTGTAATTGTGAGTATTCCTCCTGCTATAGAGCTTCTGCTCCAGGTTCCCAGCCACGAACAACTGGCACAGTCCCCACTCCTGTTTGCATCACCACCATCTGGTAGCACTTGCCACTTTCATTTCCAAGGCTGATACCAAGCAGAGTGCAAACGACAACCAACTAGGGCCCTGGGTGGGGGCTACACATTTGATTTCAAGTTCAAAGCTGAGAGTGTCAGAGGTGGAGGACTCACATCCGTGTTTTTACATCAAAGTGTGCAGATATTTTGTTTAGCTCATCTCCCTCTTCACATTCCAGCACATCTCACTTGTGTGTGAAAGATATGACATGAAGGCCATAAGGAACTAATTTTTTCCACCTATCTTCTCAGAGCTTCTTGTTTTCTTGAAGGGAACAGGAGAGTGGCACGATCTTTCTGTAACACCTCTCTGGCTGTTGCTTGCTGTGCTTCTTCAAGGAGAGGAGTATTAGAGGCTGTATTTCCCCTGATTGCTTGAGGTCACCTCTGCTAATATGGTTAAATCAACCTCATATCTATTGTCATTACAAGAAAATAAATCTTTCTGGATATAGGCTAAGGAAAGCAGGAGTGTGTCCCACCTGCCCTGACTGCATGCTGCAGTGGGACAGAGGCACACAAAGGGAGCAACCCCTGTACCACCCAGGGATACTGGGAACACACCAACATCACCAGGGAGAAACAGCTACAAGTGGTAAAATCTTCAACTGATTTCACAAATAAACTAAAGCATGCACATTTTTCATCAACTTATTGAAACAGGTTACCACAAAGGAAATAGAGGAGGAGAAGGTGTCAGATCAGCAAATTTGTTTGTGGTTGTTCAGCCTGGAGAAGAGAAGGCTCCAGAGAGACTTTCTTGTCACCTTTCAGTACCTAAAGGGGCCTGTCAGAAAGTTGGGGACAGACTTTTGAGCAGGGCCTGTTGTGACAGGACAAGAGGTGATGGTTTTAAACTAAAAGAGGGAGAATTAGACTGGAGAGAAGGAAGAAATATTTTATACTGAGGGTGGTGAGACCCTGAGTTGGGTTGCCAGGAGAGATGGTCAATGTCTCATTTTGGAACCATTCCAGGTGAGGCTGGCCAGGACTCAGAGCAATCTGCAGATGTCCCTGCTCCCTGCAGAGTGGTTGGACTAGATGACCTTGAAAGGTCCCTTCCCACTCAAACCATTTGATGATTCTATGATTCTAATTCAAACAAGGTGCATATTCACAGCTTCCATGAAATGACCAACCCTGCAGCAGACAGAAAATTACTAACACAGAAGAAAAAGTGGCATGGACTGATCAGAGCACAGCTTAAATCCCAAACCAGGCCATGTGAAGTGTCTTGCAAAGGTCTTGATATTCATAAGGAACAAAAATCACACACCCAAATGCCCCCCAGTAATGTACTGCTGTCATTACAAATATTTTATACCATACACCACTGGAAGCACCTAAGCAAATTTTTGTGCCCAGCAAACTACTTAAACCCACATTTAGCTTCCTTTACTGTCTAGGGAATTTTAAATGCATGTCTACATGCATCCAAAGCAGACAATAAGTGAATGAAGCCCAGAGCTGCATTGTTAACATCAACCTGTGAAAACTCACACAAAAAATTAAAAATTCATCTTCAATGACAGTATCACAGAGCACGAAGGATGAGAACTCACTTGTAAATAAATTCAGACACAAGCCAGGATGGAAATATTTAGTCTGTATTTCCTCTTTCACACAAGCATCCCTGAATAAAACTTTACTCTTATATACATCAGGTTTTTTTGGCCCTTCCTTTTTTGCCTGGATCTTCCAATTTTCAAACTTAGAGCAGAACTGAGAACACTGGAATCAAAAACACCAAATACCCACAAATGTGTAAGAGCTGTCATGCCGTGCTAATCACCAAATAAGACTGTCTATGCTTTTGTCATCCTCTTCATACACTCAGCTGAGCATGCCAGAAAGGCAGAACACATTACAGGTTCAAGGAAGAAGGGAAGGTACAATCTTTTTTTTTGGCACTGTATGTTAAATCAGTTGACTCTGACTCCAGATTTTTAAGCCTCTCCAGTTATGCCATCAAGCTGTCCCAACTTTGGATTTTTTCTCACCAGAATGATTAAGAAGCAGCTGTAAAAAGCAAGTCAAGGATGGAAATAGGCTGTTCAATTTCCAAGCTAATTCTTCTGGGTTTTAATTTCATACCTCCCACCCTTCCTGTCTAGCATAATTCCCCAAAATACAGGCAGGCCAGTTGCAAAGATTTTTAAAACTTCTTCAAGTCTAATTCAGCCATAGGAAACAGAAGGGAACACAGCACAGCTCCACCACTAAAGCACAAACTGTTGTAAATAACAAGGCAAGAAATTCTTCCCAAAGCCAGTGTGAAAATCCTTGTTTTAATGTCTTAAGTAGGAGCAAATAAATCCATCTGAACTCCTTCAGCCAGCAAAAAAAGCCCAGTTGTTTCTGCAATATTCTAGTCAACAAACAGTCAGCTTTGCACTCTGCAGATAACACAGAAGAAAATATATTTTTATATGCAAAATATTTGCTTGGAATTTAGTGGTTAAAATGCTGTCTGGAACATTAGTACATGTTAGTAAATACTATAACATATTTTACTGAGTAGTTTTGCAAAGGTAGACACAGCTGAAGTGCTCATGAATATGACTCAGCTGTCCATGCTGCTGCAATGGGCAGGGTACCTGCTGGCCCCATCTTGCCCTAACAGCCCGATAAAACTTCCAGGACCCAGGTACATCTCACTGGCATGATTGGGGGAAATGGAGAAAGGGAGGACAGGCCCTGGTATTGCTGTCAGCACAGCAGGGATACCCTGGTAATGCACACACCCTCCAGTCAACAGCTTCTCCCTTGAAACAGAGGGAAGACCCCAAACAGTGAGCACCTCTGAAGTAAGCAGCTCATGGTAGCTGCACTAGGAAGAGCATTAAGGAGCCCTGCAGCTGCATAGACATAGAAATGCCACCATGGCTGAGGCATCAACCCTAGGCTGGGGTGTGATGTGCCTCCACATTTGATGTGAAGCAGCCACAGCAGCTCTGGCACAGGTGGGAGGACCAGGCTGTGCCACACCAGCAGCATCTCTGTGGGGGAGGTGGGTACAACCAACCTAGCCCCAGCACAAACCCTAGTGCAGAAGCTGAGCCTGAGGGATAAACAACTACCATCCCCCAGGCCCCAAAATCTTCACTGACAATCTTTCTATGGCTCAACTATATAAATTTCATATCATCTAAACCTTAAAGGATTTGTCCTATGTTTTCATTCAAAAAAGCTATTCAGTTTCCCTAAAACCATGAATTCCTAATCATCACATAACATCCTCCTCCTTCCCACCCTTTCTGGAAAGTCCCTGCTCCCTTTCTCACTCAGGGGCATATGACTTACACTGTGATTTTGCTTTCCACCCTAATCAAAATATTTCATAAGAAAGAACGACTCCTGTGCCTGATGTATCAGGGCTTCTAAAGAGACTTCACAGTGTTTACACCCAGAGGGTTTTAATTTGTGCACAAGATGTTTACGACTTTGGCTTGAAAAAAAAAAAAAAAAAAAAAAGTCACTGTTGCTGGTTTTCTCTTGCATAAATCCTGAGTCTGATTTCCTAATGTCCTGGGGATAGTCCAAAGTCAGAACAGAGATGAAAATCCTCCATCACCTTGGAAAAACAATATCCCTTGTTCCTCAGGACTGCTTTAGAGCAAACACCTGGGATATAAGTTTTGCAGATACTTTGGGTACTACATGTATAAAATCCTATTACCTTTGCAGAAGAGGTCATCTCCAATCAGGTTTCCTGCAGTAAATTTTCTGCTTTATTCACCTGCATTGTATTTTTACAAAAGCCAGAGGCTGTAAAACGTACAATGTATAATGCAAGTTAAAAATTCCTATCAAAAAAAGATTTCTTTTTTTGAAAGTGACTTCCCTCACAAAGGTGTCTCTGAGCTACCCATGAGCTGAAAGTGAGACGTGTCTCACTGAATAACTAAAAACACTTTGCAGAATGAAAAAACCTGCAGTAGCCAAAGTGTAGAAAATGTCTTCAGAAGTCGGAAGCTGAAGCAATATTCCCACAACTCTTCACAGTGCTGCAGCCTCAGTGGGGGCATCTCACTCACCCTGTGCTCTGGTCCAGACAGTGTTGTTGAGTGGATATAAATAACAAGTGTCCATTGACCTCCTGCCCACTAAAAGACTGGGCAAAAGAGTTCCAGGACCTACCTGTCCCTGGTAAGTTCTGTTCGCAGCTGCTTTCTTTGGGCAGCAATGCTTCTGATCCATGCATCTCTCCATTCCCACCAGATAATCAACAGAAAAAACACCGTATGATGTAAACACAATTCTTCCCATCACAGATGTCATGCCAACTCTCCTGGGTGCTACTGCCTCATCCACTTCAAACTAGGATGTTGGATGTATTTTGCAGCTTGGTGCAGCCTCTGTTCATCATTGCACAAGGCTCCAGTGAGAAACACTGAGTGGGGCAAAAGAGTTTCTTTTCAAACACCAAAATTCTGCTTCCTTCAGCTCTAACTGCCTGGCTGGGAAAGAGGACTGTGTCCCAACAGGCAAGCTGAGAACACAGAGTACTCGGGGCAAAGTCTGATTCATTGCTGTTCACACAAGGACAAGCTAAAGCCAGCTTCCGGCCCCATGTTACATTGAGTTTTGGATTTTATTCAATTTAAGAAAATATGGGCATTCACTCAAACACTGACTAGCACAGAAATAACTGTATTATACACATTATGGTGTATTTTATGTTGTAAGGTGTTGATTTTTTCAGCTGAATTATTTTGTTTTCTGAACACACATTGTGGAGACCACACGAATAAGAAGTGAACATTTAAGATCTCTAGATGCCTCTTAACTCCAGTTACAGTTTTGTGGTCTTGTAATCAACTTCCAATCCACAAGAAAACTCTTCCACTGCACTTGTAAAATGTTCTGCAAAACTCTTGGCATAAAACACTTGTTGCACTCTTTTTGTAATACTTGCCTGCTCTTGAGTTAAAAAAAAAAGTGAGAAAAGATACATTTCTATTTCCTTTTTTAATAATTTATTGTATTTTCCTCTTACTTCCTCTGTAGGAATAGTCAACCATAAATGGTGTTCACTGAATAATCCATTAGATTGGCTCATTCTCCTCACCTTTTTTCTCCACATTATCAGGGACATTCCAAGTTGTCTTCACACTCTGCCTCTTTTATGATCACTAAATTCCTTGCTCTGCTCCAAAGATTCTCTGGATTGGCTTAGGTTACATGAAAAGGCATAATAGTTAAAAGATATGTTTTTAAACAGTCCAATTTGTTGTTCCAACGCCCCTTTAGAATTACCTAGTTTACCCTCTTTCCCTTTCACTAATGAGCTGTAAAATCAAGCAGCAAGTTGTCAGATGAGTCTGACCAGTTCCATCACTTCATAAATAAGATGCACAATCTCTATAAAAACAGTACCTCAAAACACTTTGGTCCGTTCACTAGAGCCCTCCACCTTGGCAAGGACCATTGCTGGCCTCCATGAGCATCAGTAGGAACTTGCACTACATCTGTCTTATTTGTTGCAATTTGGTCCTTCTCCTCCCTACCCCAGCTCTTGAAGTGTTATGAGGGGGCAGAAGTAGAAGAGGAGAGCTTGGCTCCTCACTGACACTGTCACTCACTCAGCACCCAGAAAAGCTACACTGCCAACACTGCTGCTCTGACAATGTCTGGACACAGAGCTGGAGTGGGTGGAGAGGGGTAGAGCAGTGGTGCCTTGATGAGCAACCAGAATCACAGAATCACAGAATCACAGATATTAGGGGCTGGAAGGGACCTAGAAGATCACCACCACCTCCCATGAGACAGCTACTGGATTCCCTTTCCTTAGCTCTTGAGACAACAAGCATATTTTTTCTGAAGCTCCTCACAATAAAATATTCATGTTTACCACATGAACCACAAAGTGTAAAATACTAGAAGAAAGGCACACAGCCTGTAGCTGTGTTCACTATGTTACCTTACTGTCATCACTGCTGTCATACCACAGCAATTTTATCAGCAATGTCATCTCCATGAAGGGGCTATTTGAGCAGCAGAAGGGGCACACATGTGAGTTATTCATCTCAGTAAGGTAAATTTTCACAAGGGACTTCAGCCAGTTTCCATTCGTGTGTACATGCTCTGAATGCTCAAGGGTTTGATGGAAGCAATTACCTTCCCTGGGCGTCAGAGCGGCCTGTCTGAAGAGACTCAATGTTTGCAGTTCGCCATTTGTGTTTGTACGGTTCATGCTGGAGAACCACAGAAACAGGACTCTCAGCTTTACCAAAAACTGACTTTTGCGGGAATTGCTCTATGGAAAACAATAGTAAAAGATCCAGTGTAACCTGTACAGCAAAGGGGAAAAAAAAACACCTTATTACAAGACAAAGGAAACTGCATGAGGAGCCTCTTATCAAGGCAAATCACAGCACAGTGTAGACGGCAAAGGGGTCATTCTCATTCCCACTTTGTAAAAAGCAGTGATTAATACAGCTATAGAAAATACAAAATGTAATGAATAACTCAAGTGTTCAAGCAAACTGCTGGTTTAATAAAGCTGAATGACAGGCCCAAAGATTTGGGAATGAAATCTCAAGGTTTTCTTAGCAGAGAGAAAATTATGGATCTAGTGAGAAGAAAAGGTGATTTAGCACCAAAGGAATTACTCTTCAAATAAATAAGAATTAGAATGAACACTATAATGTCTTTTCTTCCCTTCTGCATGTTTCCAAAAGGCAAATTTATTTTAGTTTACATACTTAGCTAATTAAAGCTCTAAAAATAATATAACATTTTAT
Source organism: Ceyx cyanopectus (assembly GCA_013401355.1). Taxonomy (NCBI): domain Eukaryota; kingdom Metazoa; phylum Chordata; class Aves; order Coraciiformes; family Alcedinidae; genus Ceyx; species Ceyx cyanopectus. Next base: position 128,052 of record VYZU01012089.1, read on the forward strand.
GGGCCATTCCTGGAGAAAACCAGCATAATTTAAGGCAGACCCAGGCACTACTTACTGCATCAAGTTTCTATTTCTTTTCACAGTGCAATAAATTTTAAAAAACTTGCCTCCTACTGATCTAATTATGATCCTATTTTCAAGCATTTTTTAAAAATTAGAAATTTATTACAGACTTTCACTCTTAATGGATTGAATAAATATATATATATATAAATGAATTGAAGTTGTCCTAGAAAATACCAAACCAAATTGTCAGCTGATGTAAAGAGGAAAACCTCACTGAAGTTGGAGTTAGAGGAGCTGGGCTGTTTGTCTCAGCAGCAACCCCAACCTCTCCATCAGCCATACAAATTCACTTTTTAACTCTTCTCATAGTATTACAGAATGGTAGGGGTTGGAAGGGACCTCTAGAGATCATCAAGTCCAATCCCCTTGCCAGAGAAGGGTCACCCAGGGCATGTTGCAAAGGAACAGATCCAGATGAGTTTGAAAAGTCTCCAGACATGTCTCATGTCTCACTAATGTTGGCTTTGCAGGCCAAATCTGACCCATGAATCCTTCTTCAAACCATGTTTCTGTGAATTGAGTCCCATAAACCCAGCATAACCAGAAAGTGACAAAGAGCCATGGGGAAGCACAGGACACTGGCTGTGTAAAGCTAATAGCTGAAGTTTTCACTCCTCACAACATGAAGCTAAAATGTCCATGAACAAGACAGGCTCAGTCCCTCCAGAAGCATTAGTTTACACAGACATTTCTCACAACTCTACCTAACTACCCAGTCAATGTCCACCTGCTATTAAGGGCAGGTTACACTAATAGATCCCCACAGAGGTACTATTTGTAATTTGCATTCTGCAGGTCCAAATATTCAGGTGACTATTGGAATGAGAACAGTGAGACAGATCTAATCACAGTGTGCCTGGGACAGCATTGTACAAGTCAAGATGCAATCCAAAAACATATCCATCATGGAAGCAGACTGACCCCAAACTGCCAACAGCATTAACAGAAGCAAGACAACTAGAACTACTCTTTAGAAACTCCTCCGAAAAGTATCAATTTGCATTCAGTCAGCATGTCATCATAACCTCAGCATACCTCCCAAAATAAGAAACAGTGCTTCTATAAATAGGATGCGGCTAAGCATTTTTATTCCAGATATGTTTATCACTTCAGAAGTATGGTACAATGAGTACTTTAAGTGGGAGGAGAAATAATGCAAGCACAAGAGCACAAACTACACTCTGACACAAAGTCATTATTACATAGTCTTTGATGGCTGCATGACCTGTTGCTGAAAAAACTCATCTGCAAAGAGAACACTTTTTCCACTCTTACAGCAATAAGAACCTGCTTACCTTCAGATACTGGCAGGTACATGGGCTTTTTGTTCACCCTTTTTTTTTTTTACTCTCAAGCACAGTTATTCTTACTGTTACTACCATATTGACAAAAATCAATGGACTGACAACATGGCTGCTAGAAATACTTATGTTAAGACACTTGGATAGAAGATAATGTCCCCTATACAGACTCTACCTTTGCAGTGTCTGTAATACCTAAATAGGTCTAAGGAAATAGGAACATTTCCAAGGATATCCATGGAGCACAGCTACAAACCAGGAAACAAGGGAAGAAAAAACAGATTTGATTAAGAAGCAAGTAAAACCAAAGATCAAACTCCAAGTCCACAGTTATTACAGAGATCTATCATCATAATTATCTAGAACTTGGATGTAGATGCACTTGAAACCTCAATAGACAAGGCTGTTCTTACAGTGCATCTGTTGTGAATAAAAGCAATGACCCCAGAAATCTCTCCAGAAGTCAGACTCAGACCAGATACAGATTTTTCACAGAGGCATCTGCAGAGATCTCATGTTCTTGAGCTACAAAACTCTATCAATCAACTGAGTTGCCACATTTGTGAAAGAAGGCTGGAACCCATCAGCTCTTAGGTATGCATTTCTTGTCCCATGAATAAAATAAAGGTGAGTGTAAAATGGAGCCAGACTCTTCTCAATGTCATCCAATGACAGGACAAGAGGCAATGGGAGTAAGATGGAGCACAAGAGGTTTAGGGTCAACACAAGAAAGAACTTTTTCACCGTGAGGGTGACAGAGCTCTGGAACAGGCTGCCCAGGGAGGTTGTGGAGTCTCCTTCTCTGGAGACATTCAAGACCCGCCTGGATCCATTCCTGGGTGACTTAGTCTAGGTGATCCTGCTCTGGCAGGGGAGGTTGCACAAGATGATCTTCTAGGTCCCTTCCAATCCCTAACATTCTGTGATTCTGTGAATGCATAACATTGGCTCCTTATTGTCACAGTTTCTTGCTGGTGATGTTACGCTTCATTTAACAGCAGAAGATTGCAGTGATATCTAGCAATAGTCCCATCCACTGAAGCATATTTCTCTCTAGGGACTTTAGTGTGTAAAGGAAAAGCTGTTGAACAGAAGGCAACATATCTTCCTCTACATTTATGTTCAGGGCAAGAAGTAGGAAAAACAAGTGTCACCTCAGAAAAGAGTTCTGTCATCTCATCTGTTAACTTCAACAAAATAATGGCTCTCAGAGGGGCAGACAAGGCTGAATGGGTTGTGCCAGATTGTAATGTCTTTAGCTGCTGGCAATATTGATAATTAGTAGTTTATATGCAGAATTATTTATAATTAGTAGTTCATATGCAGAAATATTTATAAACCATAAATTTAGAGATTGGTACTCTGCTAAAAGCTGTACTAACCATGTCACAGAGTACACTGCCCAAGTCGTGCATCCCCTTAGGTGAGAAGAGGATATTAAATTAATTAATATTTGTTCTTGTTTAGTCTGCAGTCCCAGAAACATTATCAGCAAGAGCTTGCACATTGTCTGAAGTTAACCAAGCAAAAACCAAAATCTGTCTCTATCTTCAGAAAGGCCACCTTTTTCTTCTAACAGTTCATATGAAGAATAATTCAAAGCTGTTAATTGCTTTCCCAATTATTTAATTTCATTCTGATTATTTGGGGAGAGAGGTAAGAGACATGGCACATGATGGGAACACTTGAGTGCTCAGGTACAACACGTCCACATGTTGCTGTAGAAACAAGCAGCAAGTAGGTCGCCTAATGAAATCAATCTCGTACAACAGTAGCACTTTATCGGGTAAGAGCTTGTGTTGGTTTTCTCATCTACGCTGACAGAGCAAGGAAGTTTGGAAAAGACCTGTAATAGACATGTGAAAACTCTGAGAATCTCACGATCAGGTGGCAATTCAGACAATCTTATCCACAACTCAACTTGCAAACAGCCCAGTAACACCAACAGATCAGCAAAGACAAAACACATTCTCTTAACGACCTAAACACTGGTGAGAGTGCAATAACCATTGCTGTCTTGGGCTGTATCATCAGTATTACTATTGGCACATGAAGGAGGCTTTTTCCAAAACACAGATGATGTCATTCCTAGAGGCCTTGCTATGCACAGCAACAGTTGGCTTTATTATTTTTTATGCTTATCCAGTTTGAGACAACACTGACATTCCTACATGAAACTGTAAAGAAGTACAGACACACATTCAACTTCAGTATGTTTCAAATAATTTACTGAATCAGAGGAACCTCTGATGGGTTTATTTTACTCTTAATTGATTAATCACAGGCAAGACTTCCACAAGCAGTATGTGCCCCCAGCATATCATTAAGGATTATGCTCACAGCTACTCTGTTTAGACAGTGCTGTGTTAAATCCCAGCAAATAACTTGGTCACCGAGATGTGTGTGAAGCCCTTTAGGAGTAAAGATACTGAAACAATTATGCAATGACATGACAAAGCAGTGGGAAAACTGCACATCTTCCCAAAACTTCACTAGGGCTTCCACTTTATCTCAGAATTGTTTTGGAAAAAAAAGTGTCATTGCTACCATGCTTCCCCTATTAGAAAAGTCAAACAGACATCATTTTCTTCTCATGCCACTAAGGAGCTCAGAGTAACAAAGGAAAACACCACGATCTCCTTACAGCAGGCAGAACTGCAGCTCATCGATCCTATTCTTCACACCAAAGCTATTGGCAAACAACTGCAGCTGCAGAGAATTTCTCATGGTCCATAAATGTTGTTCCAAAGGTCTACAAACTCCACTGCATTTATTTAAATCTGTCGATAAAGGAGCTAGAAATGTATGTGTCTCTGCTGCTATTACACAAGTTAAACCAGTAGCAAGTAACATGGGATTTCCTCAAAACTCTTTCATAAGCAGCTTTCCTGGTACCTATTACCATTCCAGAAGAAACTGAGCGGCTAAGAAACTTAGCTGACAGCACAGCAGACCTTTGCCTCAGGCAAAGCAGAATGAATTCCCCTGCTTCCCAACTCAATGTAACTTGTAGCCCAGGGCTGTGTCTCATTACTCCTGCCCAAGCCAAGGTTGTTCCACCTCGAGTGCCAGTTGAGCGGCAGACTTGGCACCTGCTGGCACTCCTCTGAAATCAGGAGCTGTGGTTTTATTTCACTAGAAATCGGTGTACTGTAGAGAGAAGTTTGGAAAGAAGACAGAAAATTTCTGGAATGTGGAGCATTACAAGACAGATTTTATAAAATATAATGAGAGAGAAAATTACAGTCTCCAGAAAAAGTATTGAGTTACAGCTACCAAACAGTGGTGCTTGCTCAGCAGCAGCATGGAGAAGCTCAAAAGGTTCATCCTTAATAACGATGATACCTAGATGATGATGTAACTTTTGTCTCAATAACCTGAATAATTTCTATTTTTTCTGTGTCCTAAATAAGAAAATAGCAAGTTAATAATGCTGCATACACATTATTTTGTTTTCCTCTGAATTTAACACAAATTACAAAATAACAAATAACATGGTCACAGAGACAGATAAAGTTAAATAGTTCAGAGAAACCTTTTGGCTCAGTGAAAAAAGGAGCCTTATCAAGCACTAAAAGGAAAAAAATATCCTAGACAGTAATAGATGTGAGTTCTACGTGCACGACTCACGTTCCTATTTCTCTTCTCCAATAAACAAACTAATAATTATTCTGCAGCTACAAACCTCATGTGCTCTGTGCAAAAAAAACCAAAACAAAACAAAACAGAACAACAAAACAAACAAAATTCCCTGCAAACATGGCAAGGCTCTGCTCCCAGTGTTCAAGCTACAGGAAGAGCTGGAGGACTTGGGTTGGAGCAACCATCATTCACAGCCAGAGCAGCCCTACAGAGGATCCTGCCAATGGAGGAGAAATGGCCTGAATTTGCCCAGCAAGACTCTGGAAAAGTCATCAATGAGCCTTAGAGAAAGACTGCTCATTCTAAAAGACAACGTAAAACCAGATAGAAGCACCTTCTGTTGTTTCAGCAGAGTTTTTGTGGTTGTGTTCTTTTCATTATCTATTTTCAAGCTTGTGTCCTCCCTCAGAGTTTCTGAGACATGGGCCTTGTAGGAGCATTTTAAGGATGAAAGGAATAGCCTTGCCTTTCTTTATTCATTCCTGTGAACTTGAGAGTTAGCTCATGAAAGCCCAGGGCCTAATGAATCACTTCCAGCAGAAGCAGCTTCAGACTGAAGAGTGACCCTGAATTGGGAACATTTCAACAGAAAATACAAAAATGTTGGAGATGTTAAATATTCCAGGGATGAGACTCAAGAAAAGATGGGAGCTCTTAAAATTTTCACAGGTGGACTGATTTTGGATTTATTTTGAATGGAGTTACACTTACATTGAATGATCAAAATATTCCTGAAATGAGGGAGTTTGAAACGTATTAAATGACAGGGCCAGACCTTCTTCGTAGGTTTCTGAAGATGCATACTCTTCATTGCCTCAAGACTATCTCCACAGCATCTCCTTTTCTTTACTCCATAAGAAGAGAGAAGCCAACTCCAATATTGGTGAGGACACTATGCTCACTCAGCTCTCTTTCTGTAAGACTTTTATGATTCCTGTATCTCTCTGATTACCTGGTCATCAAAACCCACAGGTTTTGTCACTCAACCAAGCTCCCTTGTATGAGGCCAGCAGTCCAGGCATCTTTCTCCTAAATCACTGTGTGTTTCACTGGATGATTAGAAAAACAAAATAGGGCTGGCTGCTATGCTCTCTAAATCCTCATTTCAAGGTGATTTTTGCTCCCCTTCCTCCTCGGTTTGAGAGAATGGGAGGGGACTCAAAATGCTTTATTCTTTTGTGTGTTTGGAACCAAAGAAAGAATTAACTTGCCTAGCACAGTGTCTGCTCCAACATGCATGGTACGTCAGGAGGACAATCAATTTCATGGTTCTATAAAGCTGATTGAAACATGATTACACAGCAAGCCATGGGCTCTTTTTTGCTAAGAGTCACCAACCACCTGTCCTCAGGAACAATTACTACTGCAGGTGACTTGGGATTGCAGCTGGGATGGACATTAGTTTCAATCTTATCAGGAAGTTTCAGACATTTGGGGTACAAGACTAAAGTTAACTGCACCGAGTGTTACACAAAAGGAATAATTTGAAGGAAGTTATCTTCTAATGAACAGGAAAGAGTTAGTGAATGGGTTAGTGAATAACCCTCGACTGTTGGACTTCAGAACTAAAGAATGCATTTTATGACAAGATGATTGGGCACATTTTCAATCTTAAAACTCAGTTTAAGCCAGGTAATTACTGTTACTTACATCCCTCCCCAGCCCACTAAATTTCCTCCAGGAAATGGGAGGAATCAAAGGCCTTTCATTTTTCCTGTCTACTACTCCTCTTTTGGAAAAGGTTAAGTGAGAGTCAAACAGCATTTTTGCAAGTTATATTTAAGGCTGGCAACATGTTAAAGACTAAAAGCCCTGAAGAATCAAGTCCTTTAATCACCACACAAGAACAACATGGCTGGTAGCAGTACAAAAAGCCATAGCACAGCTCTAGGAACATATATAGAAGATAACCTTGAGATCACATGAAGAAGAGGTTCATTTGCTCCCTAGCTTATATATGGAGTCACACAAACACGGGGTCAATTAAACCTGAATACAAACCCAGATAACACAACTACAAGACATGATATAACATCGTCCTATACTCCAACTCCCTCTTGACCAAGAATAGGGATAGTAGGGCTGGGAAGTCTCATCTGCTCTCCTTCTTGCTTAGGCTCCTTTTTAATGTTCCTGTTTCCTTAGGACTTTATTGCTTTTTGTTTTCTACAAATAAAACCAAATTTAATGTCTTATAAGAAAGTGAGGAAGAATGAAGTAGGTAACAAAGCAATTGGGAGCGCCTCAGTAATGTATTCAGGCCATTAAGGATTCCATTACATTTACTAAAAGGTCATTAATGATAAAATATTTTATTTTACCTACTTTCTAAACATTATAGTCTATTCTGCCAGTCAAGCTTGTACTCCACTGACATTAATTAGCATGCTATATATTAAGGAGAGTTTTTAATGAGCTGTTATTTCATATTATTTTATTGGAGAGCCTCATTGTTCATTTTAGTAGCAGAAAATGACAAGTATAGAAATTGCTTTGATAGGACAGCAGCACCAAGGCGGTTATTCAATCTCCATCCTTGTTCCTTGGCTCCTTCTTGATGCTGAAAGCATCATTTAATCCTCTCACAGCTGCTTTGCCACGATGTGCTGGCCAAAGCAAAGCTGCCAGCAGTGAACAAAACCCCATCCCAACAGATCAGAGGGATATGTACATACCACCCAATAAACCACACCCCACACATCATCTCTGCTCCCTCAACACCATAAAGGAACAGCAGCAAGGCCCAGGGATGGATAAAATGCCTTTGCTTCATTTATCAATAAAATACAAGTCCCAGCTATTATTGTAGATGATAATTACAAGGCTGCATATTTTAAATCTTAAACTGGCCATTTGTGCTTGTTTTCCCAGTCAAGTGTCTGCCTCACCCTAAGCTGCTTTCCACAATTTCAGACAAAAGTGGTTCAATTAGAAACAAAGGGAAGAGGAAGGAATCCAGTCATCTCTCTGTGCTAAAACCCAGCAGCTGCCAGCATCCTTCTGAAAGCTGTCCCATCCTCACTGTCAGCACCAGCACCTGGACAGCAGGGAGGACAGAGTAGGAGAAAACCTTAACACACACAGAATGCAAAAGGAGAAGGCAAAAGGGAGAAAGAGACTGTGAGTGATAGAAACTGGTAATGCTGGCAGAGCACAGGAAAGTAAATCCAAACCCAATCACACACTTTCACTGAATGGCAGGACCATAGCTCATAATTGTGTTTAATACACACCACAAAAGACAGCAGTAAGGTTAATTTACCTCAAGGAACCATAATGCTGGTGTCTCCTCCTTTAGAGGCCAATGAGAAGGTTGCTTTGGCTCTTCCTGTTCTACACAGTTCCTCAGTTGCATCAATTACCAGGATAAAGCCACTGCTTTTCAAGTTTTCAACCCTATCCATTTGTTAAATTAAGCAACACTTAAGATTAAATGGAAATAACCAACAAGGAAGGAAGTACAAACCTATATCTGTAGTTTGAAACCTGTAGCTTTAGTTTGCTTTCAACTTAGTTAACTACTAAATGTAAGCAAGATATTGCAAGATCTTAATATGAAACTGTTAAAGTGTTTTATCTATATCACAATAACTGCACATGTTGGTACTTAAAAAGATTAGATGGAAGCAATGTGATTAAGAACCTATAGTTTTCCAGAATAAGGAACAAAAAGAAATGCTTGAAATAAGAAATGTTTGAATAAGAAGAGAAGAACAGACCAAATAAAGCACTGGAAGGCAGAAAGACAAGATATTCCCATATCCGCAAAAGGGTTGTTTGTTTTTTGTTGGTTTTGTTTTTTTTTTTAATTTGAACTTCATTGTAAGAAAGGTTTTATTTTTTTCCAGTTCTTTTCACTTAAGTTTGGCATAGAAAGAGCCCAATATGTACACTACAATAATACAGTTCCTTTTTTTTTTTTAAAAAAAAAAAAAGTTTTATTGTAGCTAAATATCTTTTCTCATTTGCATTGGATTTATATTGCTGCAAGTCTATTGGCTTCAAAAGAACAATAAAAAGGCAATCAAAGAAATTGTTGTGCTCAAGGGACCGTATTATGCTTTTATTTCTGGAAAGCTTGATCAAGCAATTTTTTTAGACAGTTGATTCATACTATTTATAACACAAGTACACTATTTACCTGAAGGTTGTCATACATTTAAAAAAACCTTGACATCTGAGGTTCTCAACAAACCCGCTCATTTTCTCATCAAGATGTTACTAGAAACTGTAAGATTTAAAAAAGCATCATTAATAAATGTTTTCAAGTTAAGTATATCTTGGAAGTAACCATGAGGGAGTAGAGCACAATTAAGAATCCTGTATAATTTGAAGAAGTTTGTTCAAAAGCTCTTTAAGGTATTTTTTTAATGGAATCAGAGAATGGTTTGGGTTGGAAGGGACTTTAAAGACCACCTAATTCCAGCCCCCCTACCACAGGCAGGGATACCTCCCACTAGACCAGGATGCTCAAAAACCCATCCAACCTGATTTCCAACACATCCAGGGATGGGGCATCCATAACCCACTGGGTAACCTGTTCCCGTGTCTCACCACCCTCAGGGTGAAGAACTTCAATAATTTCTAATCTAAATCTCCCCTCTTCCAATTTGAACCCTTTTCCTGTCACTACAAGACCTTGTAAAATGTCCCTCTCCAGCTTTCTTATAGGCCCCCTTCAGATACTGGAAGGCCACAATAAGATATTATGTTCTCCAGGCTGAACTACCCCAACTTTGTCAGCTTGTCCTCACAGTAGAGGTGCACCAGGACAGTATCCCTAATTAGGAAATAATTTCAACACTTCCTAAATTTATGACTGTGTTAAACTAACTGCGACAGGATGAAGAGACACAGCAGCCACAAAGATACAGCAGGTTCTTCTCTTCAACAGGGTTTAGCATCCAAGTGAACATCTGATCTGGTGCCACCTCAGATGGAAGGAGCATGACCAGCCCGCAGAGCCACTGCCATAGGACATACCAGACAGAGCAGAGTCTGATCCCTATTATCTCCCCTTAAAGCAGCCTTAAATCACCATGGCTCCAACTGACTGTGGTCCTGCCATAGCATTTTATAGTTTCAACTGCAACAGGGGAAGAAAAGTCACCCTGGTTCACCAGAACAGCACCTGCATATGTTGGCTTCTGTACGCACAGGTAAAGTAGGTGTTCCACCCATCTTAAATTTCCTGTGTACGGCTGAGGGGTCACTCAGGCATATGCTATAATTCTAGGACTGACAGGGAGCTTATAAACCATATTATTTTATTAGACAGAATGGAAGGGGGAAAGAGGGCTCCCTGTGAGATTCTGCTGACTGAAAACCAGATTTCTTGTCACCCTGTGCTCCTCAGATTTCAATGGAAAGCTGTCTCCCTAAGACCTGCCTTTTCCCAGAAACAGAACAACGGGGTCTGTTGTTGACACAGCATCCCAACCTGCTAAGAAAGTAAGCAATGATCAGATTTATAGCCTTTCTTCATTGCCAAAAACCCCCCCAAAAAACAATGCAATTGGCAGCATTTGTTTCCCCAAATTCTGGCCTGAATCCTGACAAAGTGGGGCTCAGAACATTTCAAAGTCTAACTGGCTTGTCCACCAGTGCTCAGTGAATACTGCAGTCAGCAGCTATACCATAAACTCTTCAGCCAGCCCAGACATCTTCCATGCCATTCTGGGCAAAAAGCCATTAACCACAGGACCAATATATCCAGCTATATATACACTGCTTTCCTTCCATGTAATTGAGAAGATGACACAGCATGTTGTACAGCTGACAAGAGTTTCAGATTTACACAGATTATGGTGGTCACACAGTTCTGTAGCTAGGTTAGAAGATCCAGGAATTCTGATTCAGCATCATACAAATGCAGTAAATCACTTATTCCTTTGTGTAATTGACTTTCATGTACTCTGGACAAACACACAGCAGTGCAAGACACAGTATAAATCTGGTGTCAAAGGAAAACAAAATTAGTGCTGCAGATTAATGGAGAGTAATATCCCATTGTGTGAGGGCTGCATTGTCAGATGCCCCTACAGAAGAGTGATAACCCTCCGACCAAATATACAACCCTTAATTGATCATTTCCTGGGTTTTGAGCAATTAACAGTGTTCTCCTGGATGTTCTTTTAATGTTCAGCTAAACACAGCAGCCAGCTGTGTGTGGCTTGGATGTCCTTCAGCACACACTTAGCGAGCCTCAGTGAGAAAGCTTCATCCCAGGGGTATCGTGCATCCACAGAATGCAATTGAGAAAGCTGTAACATGATTGATTTTCATGGGAACATTCAAAGCCACTTCTCACTGAAGGCAATTTTCGAGAATTGTCATCTTTCTACTATTTCGACCACAGAGCTTTTTATAAAGTGGTTGCAACATTTTGTGGTTTTTGCTTTCCTTCTTGTGGGAGTCATTTTTCACTCTTCTTAACCAAAAAAACCCATCTTTAAATAAACTATTAAATGAGTAAGCTGAGTTCCCAACCCTTTCTGTTTTTCCAGGAAATCCTTTTTATTTATTTTTTTTTTTTGCTACACCTTTTAGCAGAGATATTGTTATTCTGAAAATGTCATGTTTCCTGAATAGCTTAGAAAAGGGCCATGAATAGAAACACAAGCCCTGCATCTGAGAGCTATCACACCAGATAATCCAGCTTTCATATGCATTTCGGGGGTCAAAGGTGAGAGAGATTTGTTTCCACCCTATTGCAAATGCAGGCAGTGCATCTCACAACTACTGACCTTATGCACGACCCTCTAAGAGAGTTGTGTCCTTGTAACAACCTTTCACAGAGAAAATTGAGGGACCTGATTGAGAAGAAATGGCATCTTGGCAACTGAAGAGATGACAAAGTCCAGGCCAGAATTCTATGTGGCAGCCAAGAGGATCTATAACCTCTGAAGTGCAATTTAAACTCAGATCCAGTTGGATTAGAGGAACTAGGAAGAGTCAAAATTGTATATGGAAGTTGTTTATATTATTATTCCTGGCATCTAAATAGAGATTTACAACAGAAGCAGTGACTGAGAAAACCAGCTAGTTAGAAGCTGAAAACACATCCTTATGTTTCCCAAGACCCATGCACAACCCACATGGGATTTAGTAACTGTCAGGATGAAAACATGATTACAAGACTACAGCTAACAATGTTTAAAAGGCACCTTTCTGTTTAAACATTGACTTTAGGCCTGGCTCATTGAAAGGACCCTCAACAGTCTGAGAGTCATTTTTCCAGCTAAGGAGATGAATATTTTTAGTCACCCTTAAAATGCTTTTAGATTGTCCTACCATAGAACAATGCCTACCCCATGGAATGGGACAAACAGTCAGGAATGCTAGGTGGGTTGTTTTGGGTTATTTTGACCCATCTTCCTCTTTTAGGGTGAAATAGTCTAAAACCTGACAATTCTAAAAAAATAGGTAACATGCAAAACAATGTATTTGCAAAGGTTAAAATGGCCCTTATTTACTGTGTGCACCTGTAAGTTTCCAGCTGCCCAAAGAGTGAAATGAAACGTAAAGTTATCAAGATACAGGTCCGCACAAAATAGCTGGGTCCACACGTCTCTAAAGTACTTCAATTTGGATTATCAAAAAAACACTCAAGACAACCTTATGTCAGCTAAAAGCAGCAGAATTTAAGTGTCAAAGGTTGGTCCATGACCTTCAACTGCTTGTTCCTGCAGTCTAATGACAGAATGGGCCTTTCTGCTGTTTGATGGTGGTTTGAATTTACACACACTTGGATTTTTAAAAAAGTTTCTAAACAAAGGCTTTGAAGCTGAACTCCCACATGGCATAAGCACAGGATGCTACATTTGATTAAGAGAGATTTGAAAGCACAGCAGCTTTTCAGGACTGTTAAAAAAAAAAATAATAATCCCCAATTTGTGCAAGTTGTGGTGTTGTCAATCTGCCAGGAGATAGAAGGGGGACAGGACTTATTACAATATTATTAGAACCTGCCACTCAGTGCTCGCTACAAGAGACAGCTGTAATAACACCTCCTTCAGGAGTGTCACACACAAAAACATCTCCGTAGAGCATCCAGCCCCTCATATCTGTGATTCTACCCAAACCAACGTACCACCAAAACCCCTTAATGCTGTTCAGCCGTGTTCCTGAGCACACACCGATCTACTTGGCTCACATAAGTACCTACACATCGTGAGGCTACCTGGGGATTTGACTAGAGCCCTTGAGTTCTATCTCTCCATTGCACAGTTCGCTTGTGCCAGCAACCTATGTATCTCCTTATGGCTTACTTGGCCAGACAGATCAACTGCCACGTCCCAGAGTGGCGTATGCTCCTGCTGCTGACCTCTTTGCTGTGCTCCTCATGCCCCCTGAACAAATGGGGCCATCACTGCATGGCTCACACCCCAATCTTTTCATCATCCCATTAACTGACTTGCAATTCCTGGAGCTTTCCAAGTTCCCTTGAACAAGAGGTTTCTCCTCCCTAGAAACAGATGGCAATTACATACTAATTTGGGGATTCAGAAGCTTCCTTTGTTTAAGCAGCCAGCTGTGGCTTTACCCAGTGAAACAATTCTCCAACAGAACACGGGGGGGATGAGGGAGTGGGGGGGTGGGAGTGGGGGTTACACCAGTTTTAAATGCAAGGCTCTTGCCACCTTTATTAAAAGGCTACATTGGCATTTTGAAGGATAAATATAATTCAGAAGAGACCTGCAGAAATCAAAATGGTTCATTAAGGTCCTTCCATTTTGTTTCGGCTCTTTCAAAGTATTAAGTCATGGTGAAATGAGTGATTCTGGCTGCCAAATTACTTGCTGACGAATTTCAGCCCAGTTGGCATCTAAGCAGCCCACATGCAAACTGCAGTGGCAGTCTGTGTGATATAAGGTGTGCCTGGAAGGGAACTGCAGGAATTATTAGGGATGGGAGAAGAAAAACTGTCCCAAGGAAAAGCAAGTGGGATACGAGTAGAATAGACAGCATGATTATTTGGAAGTATTTTAGAAGCTTACAAGAAAATTCTTCTACAGAACTAGACAGCAAATATGGAATCCAGATATAATGAATCAGTGATAGGGACGGTAAAGAAGGAGCTATCAGGAGGAAAAGGTTTCTTTAATTTGTTTTTGTTAGGAGGGTTTGTGACTGAGGGAGTTTGAGAGACCATCACTTGCACACTACCAACGTGTGAGTCTAGTCAGCTACTCCTAGCTCTAATGCAGTACTTGACACCACTAACTCAAATTCACGAAATGATATTTCTTGATCTGTACTTGACAGGGAATTTTTCTTTAATGAACATTGGTTGGCTCTTGGGTTTGTTTCTCCCTAATGAGAGTGCCACAATTGCAGGGTTTTGAGAGAGCTGCAAATTTGCTATCACATCACTGAGCCTCCCAGCTCCTCAGGGCGACAGAGCTGGGAATGACCAGCGCTGCTGGCACTGGGCTGGAGGAACAGGGCTCCCTACAGACACCTCATTAAAGCAGCACTGCACAATTTCAGAGTTTGACCTTTTTTCTTCTGTTGCTGTTAAAGCCTTCTGTTTCTACCTGGATTGGTGCTGCAGGCCACAAAAAAAGAACGAAAAACCTACCAGAGACTAACCACTGGCTCTTTTTTTTCCTCTTTAACCAATAGGTCAGCTGAACTCTGTTAAAGCAGTGTAAGGCCATGAGGATACTGAAAAATGGCTGAACCCTGTCTAAAATAACACTCTGGAGGTCATTACTGTTGAGGAATTACTTTGGTCATAGACTCATGGCATGAAATCTTAAAATAACACCAGCAGGGACAAAGGTTGCACCGCTACCCTGGAGGCATTGAAGTGTCTCAATGCAGCCGCTCAGACAGAAAAGATACTCAGATTGCTGAAGACCTTTCAATGAGCTGAGCCCATGGCAGTATTTTAGTAGGAAACTGCGTCTTTCAATATTAAGAGGAGGGTTTTTTTGCATAATTTCACTTGGTTTATTTTAAATGTGATTCATTATAGGTCACCCTTGTTGCCAGAAAAATAATAATCACTTTGTAACTGATTCTCTTCAGATTAGTTCTTGAAAAAAACAGACAGCTTTATTGCATAATTCCTTACACAGACACAGGATAGCCTGCAGCACACCTTCATAATAATGAAATTGCAAGAGTTAGTTATATTCTAGGACAGACAGGTGGTATGAAACCTCCACAAGTGTCTCAACAGTGATCCAATGAAAAATTACTCCTTACTTAGTCAAGGATTATGGCCTGGCTAAAATGATACTAAATTAGCAAGAACAACTTCTATTTATTTATTTAGTCTTGGCATATCAAATTTAGTCCATCTTTTGTGAGACAACTGGAGGAACGACCTAAAAGTGCAGTTAATTTAAGCACAGGAGGAATGTGTCATTCTCTTGCCCACGCTGAAGTGTAAGAGCTCACTGATGTTAAACTTGCTTGATTTTTTTCCCATTGGCCATACCAAGACAAGAGACAGCCAATGTCAGCAAGGAGACCCAGGGGTGACGTGCTATAAAAGATGCTGTTCCAAACTGAGAAGCTAGATGGGAAGAGGATAGGAGCAAAACCTCCTTGGGGATGGCAGAGTTGCTTCTTGCACCCATGCCTTTTCCAAAATAAGCTTGTACATTCAGCCAGCATTAGAGAGAAAACAAAACCAGTGGTTCTTGGCTGTCTGTTATCAGAAAATGCTGCACAAGCCCACAGTGAGGATTATCACTGTAAAAGCAGTTTGGAGTTTCTTTTCCATTTTTTCTAAACTTGCTGTGGTAAACTCAACCTATAAACTGAAACATGCTCAGCCACCACTGGTACACCTCTTCCTGCTGTTCAATAAAGGGACTGTCTCTCATTTCATGTATCTTTAAGGCAGTCCTTTTATATTCATTTTCTGTACCCTTTGGTATGTATGACATTATGGATACTGCCTCACCAGAAGCACATGACAACACTAACACTTCCTTACCTTAACAATAACCATCTCCTCTGACACACTCTAGAATCACATTTTCTTTATCACCCAGCCCAGGATGGTCAGTGATCACAGAATCATACAATGTCAGGGGCTGGAGGGACCTCAAAAGATCAACTAGTCCAACCCCCCTGCTAGAACAGGATCACCTAGACCAGATCACACAGGAACACATCCAGGTGGGTTTTGAATATCTCCAGAGAGGGAGACTCCACCACCCCCCTGGGCAGCCTGTTCCAGTGTCTGTCACCCTCACAGTGAAAAAATTCCTCCACATGTTTACATGAAACTTCCTATGCCTCAGCTTCTACCCATTGCCCCTTATCCTGTCAACAGGCACCACTGAGAAGAGCCTGGCTCCATTCTTCTGGCACTCACCCTTTATCTATTTCTAAACATTGATGAGGTCACCCAGTCTCCTTTTCTCCAAACTAAAGAGCTCCACCTCCCTCAGCCTTTCCTCAAAAGAGAGATACTCCACTCCATCATCTTTGTGACTCTTCATGGGACTCTCTCAAACAATTCTATGTCCCTCTTGAACTAGGGGGCTCTGAACTGGACACAATACTCCAGATGGAACCTTACCAGAGCAGTGTAGAGGGGCAGTAGAACCTCTCTTGACCTAGTTGCCACAACCCTTTTAATACATCCTAGATCATCCTATAACCTACTGCATGTTTTGGTTGGTAGGAGGTGAAGTGATTGGGCTAGACATACATATCACTAAAAGGTTCAGTAAGAACATGGTAAGACTTAATGGCTGCTTTCTGCTGAGATTGCTGCAGGGAAGTGTTATGACAACTGGAAAGGAGAGAGGAATTAGTTGCAGGATTTAGGTATAAAACCTAATAGAAGTCTACCTCAAGAAAAAAAGGGGAAAAAAGCAAACCTTAGAGATACTGCAGAAGTAAAAAGGGCAAGAATTGAAGACCCAAGACATGGGGGAATGTCAGACTCTCATTTTGTCACAAATAATGGTATAGAAATCTTTCCTTTTTTTTGAGCTGGAAAACTTTTCCAGTGAGAGCAGCAGACTATCTTGAAGATTCTTATCTATTTTAATCAGGCTTCTTTTAGCACCTGCTGAAATCTCTCCAGAGCTCAGGATTGGCTTAAACCGATATGAAAAGGGCCCAGTGGCATGTATTCCTTGACAACAATCTGTTCTCCTCACCTCATAGAGTGTAATGATACCATTTGTCTCATTTGGAGGCTTCCACTGAACATAGATCTTCTCTTCAAAAGGTCCTCCCTGGATGGATTCCAAAGGAACAGGTCCAGGAACTACAGGAAGGAAAAAAAAAAAAAGAACAAGAAACTGTGTTAGAAGCTACCACCAGCTATCATATCAGAAGAGACCAAGAGGCCACCAGGCAGGAAGTTCAGAGATGAAAACAGAAAAAAGTAAAAGTAACATATAAAAAAACCCCAAACCTTCAAGGCACTACCATTACCAAGGAACTACTAATATTAAATGCCTATTCTCAACCTTTGCTTCAAATAATAACAATACCTTAATCTAACCACTAAGTGATAAATAAAGTAGAATCCCTGAAAATACAAAACTAATTTCTGTACATCCTTATTCTTGTACATCATAGAGGCAGCAGGGAATTTAATTTGTCCTTCTCTGCCCACACAATAGCAAAGCTCTCTCCACTTAAACAGCCTGACTGCACCCTGGCATAAAGCTTCTACTGAGCTGCACACCTTTACCAACAGGAAAGATTTGATTTCCTTGGTAAAGCAACAATACAAGATTTATATTTCATTATGGCTACAAGGCCAACTAAAAAAAATCCACCCACTCAAGCAAAATTTTAATGCTGTGGGAGATAACTAAATGCACTCCTGAGCCCATCTGACAAAAACCCTGTTCATTTTTTTCTGAAAGATCTGCCATCCTCTTATATCCCCTTGTGTGATATACTGGGCTGCAAGAGCCACTTTCAGCTGAAAGAAACAGGCCAGAAACTCCTTACAGCTCTAGCAGAGGAAGAACACTTCTTAACACAAGACAGAATGGAGACTTGTATGAGAGTCTTTGGTCTGAAATGGCTCAGAGGGGATAATAACACTGAAGTTTTCCATCAGTGCTTCTGGAAAACAGTTCTTCTGTATCAAGAATGGAACAGTTAACACCAAATAAGTTTACCTTCTGAGATGTATGTAATAAGCTATGTGCAGAAGATTGGTATTAAGAAAAGCTACACTCTAGAAAGGCAGACATTGGAACTCTTTTGGGGACACTGATGTTCATGCACAAAAAAACCCAACAATTGCCAGGATTACATTTGCCCGTATGATAAAGGAGGCCGCTCTCCAGGTCCTGGGCAGTTCACAGAATTGTTCTGGTCGGAAGAAATCTGTGAGGTCATCAGGTCCAAACGTTAACCCAGCACTGCCAGGTCACCACTAAAACATGTTTCTCAGTATCATGTCTTCATGGCTTTAAAACCCCTCCAGGGCTTGACAAGCCTTTCGTGGAACAAATTGTTCCTAATCAACTTAAATCTCCCCTGGTGCAACTTGAGGCCATTTCTTCATGTTGTTTGTTCCTTGGGAGCAGAGTCTGACCCTCCCCAGCTCCAACCTCCTGTCAGGTTGTTGTTGATAGCAAGGAGGTCTCCCTTGAGCTTCCTCTTCTCCAGGCTAAACAAACCCAGTTCCTCTGCTGCTCCTCAGCAGATTGGTGCTCTAGACCCTTCACCATCCACATTGCCCTTCTCTGGGACAAGCTCCAGCCCCTCAATGTTCTTATGGGAGTGAGGGGCCCAAAACTGAACCCAGGATTTGAGGTGTGGCATTGTCACTTCTATGGAATTAACCCTGCCTATGTTCAGTAATTGCTTTGACTGGCATTTGTAATTTCCATGCACTTCAGGGATCCTGGCCCTTTCAAATCCAAGGTTGTGAAATGGAAAGAATTTACAGCTATATATATTATTTGCATAACACACACACACCCCGTCCAGAGGAGCCTTTTATAAGTCTCATGCGACAGAGGGTTATGTTATATACATAACTTGAAAACATCAGTCTTCCCCTCAGAACAAGCCAGCAAGCCCTCTGTAACTTACCATCCTCCTCAGTCTGCACAACCAACTCCTCACTTTCCATTTTGCCCTCTGGGTTGGAGAGGGCTAACCGCAGCCTGATGGTCATGAAGGGTCGAAGACCTCGCAAAGTGTAGTGGGAAGAAGTTTGGATGAGTTCCTCTGCCTCAAATTTTTGCTGGTTGAACACATACTGGTACTGGACTGTGAGATTGTAGCTGTGGCAGCGGGTCACTGCGTAACCAAAGGGCTCCCACTGCAATGTCAGCTGCCGGGAGCGAATATCGACAACTTCCACGTTTTGTGGCCCATGGACGGGATCTGTGAAGCAAGCAAAAAAAAAAAAAAAGAAGAATTTTACATTAAAAAAAGCCAGTCATCCATTAATATGCCTTCTTCCAGATTGCCAGAGTATGTATTTCACAGTTCTGAATGTTCTTGTGTTTACAATGTTCCAGTGATAGGGAAATGAATGGCAGACCCACATACACAGTTTTCCCTTGTCACAGGGCCCTGAATAGTGGTCATGCTCCTGATTCCTGTGACAACTCACTGAATCCAACACCAGCAGAATGATTCCATCAGGTGAGTAGTGTGAAAGTCACACCCTTAATTCCTGAGGCATATGAGCAGATCACATGACACCTTGAGTAAGTTATCAGAGTCATCTCAAATTTGTACCAGTTATTTTTTTCCATTTTTATTTCAGATCATATAAACTCCTTGGCCTCACTAAAGTTCCACTGCTCTTTATTATTCTTTCTACAGTATGTGACTGAGGTACAGTTTGAATATTCATGTGTAGGAATCATTTTCACCTGCTGTTCCTTAATTTATTTTTAACAACATAACTCAAATGCTCTGACTACAGACTCTGCCCTTTATTTAAAATATAAATGCATGCGTTGCTAGACACAGTTATATAAAGAATGAAGGATGAGTGAGCAAAATCAGTGTTTGAGATATGTCAGATGGTAATAATACTACTCGTCAGTTTGTTTTTCTGACATTTCTCAACTTGTGTAGCTCATTTGCTTTTTTTTGCTCAATATCTATCTAAGCAAGGTAATTAGAAAACACATAATTTCACATAAAGTTTCTTGAGTTATAGCATAATTTAGTGTTTCGCCCACTTCTCATGTTATCTTAAGGTTTCAACCTATGAAAGGAACAGAATATTTTTATGGGAACAAAAAAAAAGTCACGAGGACTCATAAAAACTAGTTATGCTTCTTTGAAAGATAATTAAAGTGGAGAAAAAGCTGTCTAGTAATTCTTGAAAGCAACGCACACACTGACAACAACACCATACTGACTTGAATCTATTAATGCATAAGCAGAAAATACACTCTATCAAACAGCATATTCTGTATTTCTTCTAAAAACCTCAGGTGACTGGCAATAGGAAAATGGCTACTTCTGAAATGAACACTATTCTGAATCTTTCCATAGCTAAGCGCACGCAGCCACTTTAGAAATCAGATGGAAATTAAAGGGCCAGGGGTCTAGCAACTGGTTTAGGATTCCATAGAAGTTGTGTCCATTCCTTAGCATTCAGAAAACACCTCTTAAATGAGATTCTTAAGTACTGCAAGTGGCCAAAAAATTGTCATTTAGGAATTAGAAAATCTGTATGCATAAGCATACACATATATACTTCGCATTAGGTGATTATCTCTCTTTTAATATAAACACATGAAAAGGCCATTTCTCTAGAGGAATTGTATAGATAAATAAGGTGAACAAAAGAACAGTTCTGGGAAATCTTTCAGCCTCTGAAACTGTAAAGGTAAGCACAAGTCTTATTCCAAAATGCATCAAAAGGAAAGAAAACCCAAAGCAGATGCAGAGGCTTGTCCTTCTGAACTCACCACTACACCAAGCAATCAAGGTCAGACCCCAACCCAGGATGTGACTGAAACATGGCAAAAAACATTTCATGCTAAGACAGCATTGCTAAGATGGCAATTATCCTCCATGTAATGCTAGACTGGTTTTTTAAATTAGTTATTTGCTTCAAGTCGATCATGTTATGGGACAAATGCGTAATTAGAGAGTGTTTTGTTTAGTGATGTCAGATGTGCTGACTTGACTGTGGGTAAGGAACCACTCTGATTTGGCATCTTCTCACCAAGTTGTATCTCCAAAACCTGACCTATGAAGATTTATCATAGAATAGTTTCACCTGGAAGAGATCATCAAGCCCAACCTTATTCCTAGCCCTTTCAAAACCACTAAACCATGTCTCTAAGCACAACAACCCAGCTTTTAAACACATGCAGGGAAGTTGACTGCACCACCTCTCTGGGCAGGCCATTACAATGGCTGAAAACCCTTCCAGTAAGAGATTCTTCCCAATATCCAGCCTGAGCCTTCCCTGATTTAAACTGAAGATTTTTATTAGTTTTCTCATCTTGTTCAAATTTGCCCTTTCTTTTATTACCCCAAACTGTAAGTCATGGAATTTGCCGTGTATCATAGACTCATAGAATGTTTA